>SJYQ01104801.1:144052-165680 GCA_006410935.1 Redunca redunca | reverse complement strand
TTAAACATGTTAGGTCATAGAAAATAAAACACATCAAATTTTCAATTATTATACATATTTTAATTATAGATATGAAATGATCAAAGAATTTTAAACACAAAAGATTTTTAACCATAAAATATATTAGTATAGATTTGTGTGTGTGTGTGTGTGTGGAGAAGCAGAACAGAAATATGAGCTCAGACAGAATAAAAAACATGTTAAATTTCCAAATGTTAAAAAATGATCTTCCTCATATTTTTAAAGTGAATAATGGTGGATATCAAATTGTTAAGGTATTATATTTCATTGGATAGTGAAATCAGATCAAATAGTGCTGAGTCTTGTCCAACTCTTTGTAGCCCCAAGGACATGGACTTTTCCAGGCAAGAATACTGGAGGAATTACATTTCCCACTCCAGGGATCTTCCTGATCCAGGTATTGAACTCTCGACTCTTGAGTCTCCTGCATTGGCAGGAAGATTCATTACCACTAGGGTCACCTGGGAAGTGGGGTGGCTCAGTGGTAAAGAATCCTCCCACCAATGCAGGATACATGGGTTTGATCCCTGGGTTGGGAAGATCCCCTGGAGGAGGAAATGGCAACCCACACCAGTAATCTTGCCTGGAAAATTCCATGGAAGAGGAGCCTGATCAACTAGTCCTTGGGGTAGCCAAGAGTTGGACATGACTTAGCAACCAAGGATGCAGCAGGCGTGAGGTGGCACCTCATCGGGATTTTGATTTACATTTCCCTGATGACTAGTGACATCGAGCAAGGTTCACTTCACCTTAGGAACTCTTGGCAAAGGCTCCTTCCTAACCTCTCATCTAGATCACTTTGTTACATTTGCTCACAGGAGGATAATCTATCCTCCAGAACACTTAGTAAGTTTTAAACAGCATATTTACTGTTAGCTGGTTCACCTCCCCTCATTAGATTAAAAATTCCATGAGAGCTAAGATCATGGTTTTTGTTTAACTTTATTCCCAGTATCTAGTACAGTGTCTGGTACACACCAAATGCTTGATAAATACTTGTTAAATGAATAAATGAACGGATAGTGAATTTTCTCCCTCTGGAATAACAGTTCTTAATCTTGGTTGCACTGTGGAATTAGTTGAGGAAGTTTTAAAAGGTATTGAAGCTTGGGTCTCACTCCAGAGCTATTTAACTTAATTGTTCTGGATTGTAAACTCATCGAAAGGAATTTTTAAAGATCCTTAGAGGCGGAGGACACATGGAGGGTTAGAAGAGTCAAAGTATGTGTGGACATGTGTGTGAAATATGTGAACACTTGTGTGTATGTGTATATTCACACGTAAGCCCATTTACACCTTTCAGGAGGGTTTGGGTCTTTTTCCCAGAATAGCGCTTCTGGGAAAACATTTTAAAACATAATAGCACTTCAACCTCTTTTACTCAAATTCAATTTCCTAGGCAGTGTTAGAAGCTGACTTCTTGATTGTTTAGACTAAACCAATTCTGATGTCCCATTCGATCTTGAGAGCCTAACTTAAAAAAAAATTTTTTTTCATGTTGCTGCCAAGTAAAGACAGTCAGAATATTAAGCTGTTTTTATTTTTTAGGTGGAAGCACTATTTTCAGCTCTGGAATCAATGCTCTCATTTACAGTTAATGAGACTTGACATTCTAAAATCTTTGTAGAAAAATCTCAATATATTAAAATTCCAATCACAAAGATGACAGTGCTCTGTCTCCCCATCAAGATGCAACATGACCTTGGGACTTCCCTGGAGGTCCAGTGGTTAAGATGTCACCTTCCAATGCAGGGGATGTAGGTTCAATCCCTGCTTGGGGACCTAAGATTGCACATGCCTCTCAGCCAAAAGACTAAAACATAAAACAGAATCGATAATGTAGCAAATTCAATAAAGACTTTTAAAATGGTCCATATTAAAAAAGAAATCTTAAAAAAAGATACCACATGACCAGAGCTGGTCCCCCTCTGACTACATTTCCTCAAACGTTTTCAATTTGAGCAACTGCCTGGCCTGACATCAGTGATGACTCACTAAGCTTGTGGGAAATCTGGTATTTGCTCTATAATCCTTTCAGGTGGAGATCAGACATCTGTTCATGAAATCATTTTTCTGAGGCAGTGGCAAAGCTTTCCAGCACCCAGCTGGTTAATACAGGCAGATTTTCTGGGGACTTAACTGCTTGGAGGTCACATTTTTTCCTGAAAACACTAAGGCTTCCGTGCTGTTTGCTGACTGGGAGCCCTGAAGCACTGTCCACCTCTGATGCCTCACCAAGGACAGACAAGGGCAGACACAAGCAGTGATTTTCAGGGATTTCCCTAAAGCCCAATACTTCCCTTCTAAGCATTCTCACCCACTCTGCTGTTTGCTGATGCATACAATACAAAGATTTCTGTGACGCTTTACTTCCCAAAATTTCTGTTAGAAAATCAGAAGCACGTTGAAGTTGCTTTTTATCATCAGATGATGTCTCCCCTCTTAAGATTTTAATCCAAACTCCTGTCTTGAAAGAATCACTGGCTTGCTGCAGCGTGTGTGTGTGTGTGTGTGTGTGTGTGTGTGTGTGTAGGTACAGGGTGACAGGTGACACCAGCCCACTCTGGAATAGGCTCACTGACTTTGGGCCACCTTGGGGCACATCAGAACCAAGTGTCTCTGATGTCCTCTAGGCTGAGCACACACACACCTCAGGCATGAATAGGACAAGACAGGTTGACATTGCCAGGTGTGTGCCGGGGGACTCCCAGTGCGAAGGCAATGGAAAAGCTTGTGAAGTGCAGTTCTTTGCTCTATGACATTTTGTATATCTTCCATCTCTATTTTTAAATTTACTTGGAATCTCCCTTCTGCTGACCTCTTTATATAAGCCCAGCTTGACCATTCTGGGTGCTTCATTGGCATAGGGCGATGCAGTGTTTTTCTCAGCTTAATCCACCTACACATACCCTCTTTATGGAGTGTGGTTTTAAATGGCACCTCTTAAGAACAAGCTAACTTGTAGCAAATACAAGTCTTTCCTATTTCCTCTATCGATTGAAGGGTTGTTACTAACGGCTTGTGGACTTCAACTCCTTACCTCTCCCTTTGATTTTTCAATATTCATTTGGAACCTGATGATTTCCCCAAGATCAGCCTGTTCGGCAGTCACCACCTGCTTCTGAGGTGTCCTTTCTTAGTTTCCATAGAAAATGCTGAGATGAGTATTTGGTTTGGTCACTTGAAGTCGCATCTGTCTTATTTATTCAGTCAGTGTGTATACTCCAAGGAGGCACCTTTCTAGGTCTCGTGAAACAACATGAGATAGAGTAAGAAATAACTCAGACAAATATCAGGGGGTAAATTTCAGGAATAAAGCTTGCCTGGGAAACAGGTTTGAACTTTATTGGAAGATAGAAATCAGAGTTTAGAGGCCAGTGGGACAAGTTCAAGGTTATAGGTTGACAGTGAGTCCTGGTGGTCAGGGTTAGAGGGAACAAATCTGGAAGAAGAGGGTTGAGGTCCTTCAGAATAACAAGGGACTGTCCTCAAATTTTGTAGATCTCAGAGGATTTTATTATCAGGGAGGAATCCTGGTGGAAGTCCTGGAGCTGGTGTCCTAACGGGTGCATTCACTGCATGAGGCTGGGCTCCATGCCCAGGTAGGAAGCTGTCGTTAGAGTCATAAGCTATTGTCTCAAAGGTGGGGGGATTCTCAGGAGGGAAAGGCTGACCTCCGGTTCCTTCCTACGGATCTTATTGTTTTCTCCATTCTCACTCTTAGACAATCTCCTACTGCTGTTTTATTTAGCCATGAGAAAACACTTGCTGACTATCTACTATGTGAGTTGTTTATGCAGTGAGTATACAGTGGTGAACTGGACAGAAGCTTCCATTGTGTGAGTGGACCCAATGGGACAGTGAAGTGAAAAACAGTCCAGCCTTCCCTCCTGTGTGTCTTCTTTACTCACCCAGAACACCAGACACTTCTGGTCACCAAATGTGTGGAATTTTTTTTCCCCCCAACACCAAGAAATTCTCCACGATGCCAGCTGGGTGTCCTCAATTTAATTCTGTCACTGTCTTCCCAGAGACGTCACCAGATCCCATATGTTACAGTCTCAGTCTCATGAGACTGCCCCCCACCACTGCAGCTACCAGTCATAGGTTACCCGCAACCTCGGTCCCACTTGGCTACAGACCACAGGTTCCCATGATCCCTCTGGATTTGATTAATTGCATAGAAGTCAGGGAAATGTTTACTTGGTTTACCCATTTATTAAAGGATGTGATAAAGGACAAAGATGACAGCCAGATGAACAGATGCATAGGGCAAGGTCTGGGAGAGTCCTGAGCATCAGTTCTTCTGTCCCCATAGAATCAGGGCGTGTCACACTCTCCATACACGGAGAGGTTCACCCACCTGGAGGCTCCCCCAATCCAGTACTTTGGAGATTTTATGGAGGCTTCCTCTTGTAGGCATGGTCAGTTATTAACTCCATTTCCAGCTCCTCTCCTCTCTTTAGAGAAGCCACAGGAGGCTGGGCTAAAAATGTCAAGTTTCTAATCATGGCTTGATCTTTCTGGTGACCAGCCTCCACCCTGGCGCCCAACCAAAGTCTCTATAGATAGGTGGATAGATGGATGGGTAAACCTGTCCCCAGTTCCTGGCACAGAGTTTCCTAACGCTGTTGTAATTTCCTAAGTGATAAGAACATGTGGCGCATCTTTTGGTGCAGTTGGGAAAGAATCCACTAGTCAATGTCAGAGCCCCAGGAGAGGCAGGTTGGCTCCCTGGGTTGGGAAGATGCCCTGGAGTGCATGTGAGCTAAGTCGCTTCGGTCGTGTCTGACTCTGTGCAACCCCATGGACTGCAGCCCATCAGGCTCCTCTGTCCGTGGGATTCTCCAGGCAAGAATACTGGAGTGGGTCACCATGCCCTTCTCCAATCCCCTGGAGTACGAAGTGGCAACCCACTCCAGGATTCTTGCCTGGGAAATGCCATGGACAGAGGAGCCTGGCAGGCTACAGTCCATGCTGGTGAAGTTCATATGCACTGGTCCAACTGGAAGCTTCTGGGAGAAGGTCCTTCTGTTGCTCTGGCGAGGGTTTTATACACTCCGGTACCTGCCTAACTGTGCCGAAGGCATGTCTGTCTGCCAGGAGCAGAGGACGGGACAGGAGCCACCTCAGCCACTGCGGACAGCTCACTGTAGGACTGAGTAGATTTAAGACCAGTTGGCTTCCCAGGTGACTCAGTGATAAAGAATCCACCTGCCAGTGCAGGAGACATAAAAGTCACTAGTTTGATCCCTGGGTCAGAAAGATTCCCCTAGAGAAGGAAACTGCAACCTACTCCAGTATTCTTACCTGGGAAATCCCATGGACAGAAGAGCCTGGCAGGCTATAGTCCATGGGGTCACACAGAGCTGGACACAACTGAGCACATACTCTCAGAGTGCACTTCCCAGGCATATCCTCTTTGCAGTTCAGTTCAGTCACTCATTTGTGTCCAACACTTGGCGACCTCATGGACTGCAGCATGCCAGGCTTCTCTGTCCATCACCAACTCCTGGAGGTTACTCAAACTCATGTCCATCAAACCATCTCATCCTCTGTCATCCCATTCTCCTCTGGCCTTCAATCTTTCCCTGCAAATGAATCAGTTCTTTGCAAAAGGTGGCCAAAGGATTGGACTTTCAGCTTCAACATCAGTCCTTCCCATGAACATTCAGGACCGATTTCCTTTAGGATGGAACGGTTGGATCTCCTTGCAGTCCCAGAGACTCTCAAGAGTCTTCTCCAACACCACAGCTCAAAAGCATCAGTTCTTCAGCGCTCAGCTTTCTTTATAGTCAACTCTCACATCTATGCATGACTACTGGAAAAACCATAGCTTTGATGAGATGGACCTTTGTTGGCAAAGTAATGTCTCTGCTTTTTAATATGCTGTTTAGGTTGGTCATAACTTTCCTTCCAAGCAAGCGTCTTTTAATGTCATGGCTGCAGTCACCATCTACAGTGACTTTGGAGTCCCAAAAATAAAGTCTCTTACTGTTACCACTGTTTCTGCGTCTATTTGCCATGAAGTGATGGGACTGGATACCATGATCTTAGTTTTCTGAATGTTGAGCTTTAAGCCAACTTTTTCACTCTCCTCTTTCACTCTCATCAAGAGGCTCTTCAGTTCTTCTTCAATTTCTGCCTTAAGTGTGGTGTCATCTGCATATCTGAGGTTATTGACATTTCTCCCAGCAATCTTGATTCCAGCTTGTCCTTCATCCAGGCTGGCATTTTGCATGATGTATTCTGGATAGAAGTTAAATAAGCAGGGTGACAATATACAGCCTTGACGTACTCCTTTTCCTATTTGGAACCAGTCTGTTGTTCCATGTCCAGTTCTAACTGTTGCTTCTTGACCTGCATACAGATTTCTCAAGAGGCAGGTCAGGTGGTCTGGGATTCCCATCTCTTTCAGAATTTTCCACTGTTTGCTGTGATCCACACAGTCAAAGGCTTTGGCATAGTCAATAAAGCAGAAGTACATGTTTTTCTGGAACTCTGTTGCTTTTTTGATGATGCAGTGGATGTTGGCAATTTGGTCTCTGGTTCCTCTGCCTTTTCTAAAACCAGCTTGAACATCAGGGTGTTCACAGTTCACGTATTGCTGAAGCCTGGCTTAGAGAATTTTGAGCATTACTTTGCTAGCATGTGAGATGAGTGAAATTGTGCAGTAGTTTGAACATTGTTTGGCATTGCCTTTCTTTGGGATTGGAATGAGAACTGACCTTTTCCAGTTCTGTGGCCACTGCTGAATTTTCCAAATTTGCTGGCGTATTGAGTGCAGCACTTTGACAGCATCATCTTTCAGGATTTGAAATAGCTCAACTGGAATTCCATCACCTCCACTAGCTTTGTTCATAGTGATGCTTTCTAAGGCCCACTTGACTTCGCATTCCAGAATGTCTGGCTCTAGGTGAGTGATCACACGATTGTGGTTATCTGGGTCATGAAGATCTTTTTTGTATAGCTGTTCTGTGTATACTTGCCACCTCTTCTTAATATCTTCTGCTTCTGTTAGGTCCATACCATTTCTGTCCTTTATTGTTCCCATCTTTGCATAAAATGTTCCCTTGGTATCACTAATTTTCTTGAAGAGATCTCTAATCTTTCCCATTCTATTGTTTTCCTCTCTTTCCTTGCATTGATCTCTGAGGAAGGCTTTCTTATCTCTCCTTGCTTTTCTTTGGAACTCTGCACTCAAATGGGTATATCTTTCCTTTTCTCTTTTGTCTTCAGCTTCTCTTCTTTTCTCAACTATTTGTAAGGCCTCATTAGACAACCATTTTGCCATTTTGCATTTCTTTTCCACAGGGATGGTCTTGATCCCTGTCTCCTGTACAATGTCACGAACCTCAGTCTGAAGAAAATTTCTTCAGGCAGTTTGTCTATCAGATCTAATCCCTTGAATCTATTTGTCACTTCCACTGTATAATCGTAAGGGATATGTATTAGGTCATACCTAAATGGTCTAGTGATTTTTCCTTCTTTCTTCAATTTAAGTCTGAATTTGGCAATGAGGAGTTCATGATCTGAGCCACAGTCAGTTCCCAGTCTTGTTTTTGCTGACTGTATACAGCATCTCCATCTTTGGCTGCAAAGAATATAATCAATCTGATTTCGGTATTGACCATCCGGTGATGTCCATGTGTACAGTCTTCTCTTATGTCGTTGGAAGAGATTGTTTGCTATGACCAGTGTGTTCTTTCGGCAAAACTCTGTTAGCTTTGCCCTGCTTAGTTTTGTACTCCAAGGCCAAATTTTTCTGTTATTCCAGGTATCTCTTGACTTCATACTTTTGCATTCCAGTCCCCTATAATGAAAGGGCATCTTTTTTGGGTGTTAGTTTTAGAAGGTCTTGTAGGTCTTCATAGAACCATTCAACTTCAGCATCTTCAGTGTTACTGGTCAGGGCATAGACTTGGATTACTGTGATAATGAATGGCTTGCCTTGGAAATGAACAGGGATCGTTCTGTCGTTTTTGAGATTGCATCCAAGTACTGCATTTCAGACTCTTTTATTGACTATGATGGCTACTCCATTTCTTCTAAGGGATTCTTGTCCACAGTAGTAGATATAATGGTCATCTGAGTTAAATTCACCCACTCCAGTCCATTTTAGTTCACTGATTCCTAAAATGTCGATGTTCACTCTTGCCATCTCCTGTTTGACCACTTCGAATTTACCTAGATTCATGGACCTAACATTCCAGGTTCCTGTGCAATATTGCTCTTTACAGCATCAGACTCTACTTCCATCACCAGTCACATCCACAACTGGGTGTTGTTTTTGCTTTGGCTCCGTCTCTTCATTCTTTCTAGAGCTATTTGTCCTCCAATCTCTAGTAGCATGTTGGGCACCTACCAACCTGGGGAGTTCATCTTTCCATTTCCTCTCTTTTTGCCTTTTCATACTGTTCATGGGGTTCTAGAATATCGAAGTGGTTTGCCATTCCCTTCTCCAGTGGACCGCGTTTTGTCCGTCTTGGTGACCCTACATGGCATGGCTCATAGTTTCATTGTGTTAGACAAGGCTGTGGTCCATGTAATCAGTTTGGTTAGTTTTCTGTGATTGATTGTGATTTTCATTCTATCTGCCCTTTGATGAATAAGGATAAGAGGCTTATGGAGGCTTCCTGATGGGAGAAACTGGCTGAGGGGGAAACTGGGTCTTGTTCTGATGGGCGGGGTCATGCTCAGTAAATCTGTAATCCAATTTTCTGTTAATGAGCAAGTCTGTGTTCCTTCCCTGTTGTTTGACCTGGGGCCAAACTCTGGTGGAGGTAATGAAGATAATCGTGACCTCCTTCACTCAGTGCCTCTGACCCAGCCTCTGCCAGAGACTCCTGGACGCTCACAGGCAAGTCTGGGTCGGTCTCTCCTGGGGTCACTGCTCCTTTTTCCTGGGTCCTGGTGTGCACAGAGTTTTGTTTGTGCACTCTGAGAGTCTGTTTCCCCAGTCCTGTGTAAGTTCTGGTGGCTCTATGTTGGGGCTAATGGCGACCTGGAGGCAGGAACTAGCTTGAGTTGGGTCAAAGACAGTGGAAAGGGGCATGGTGAAAGGGCAGTGGGGGGAAGGTGAGATCCCTGAGCCAGGAGGGGCCAGACCACAAGAGGCCTGGAGGTCTCCTTAGGAGCTCTTTCTCCCTGCCTCAGCAGTTGATCATGCACAGGAGGGAGAGGGCCAAAAGAGCCATCTTTGTCTCTTGTTGGGGCAGGGAGGGGTATGCTGAGGCCAATGGTGTGTATGCAAAGAGCAGCCCATCTTGGACGAGGAAAGCTGTGGACTTTTGGTTGGGCTTGGCTGTTGAAGAGCCAGGCAGAGAACAAGGCTTGAGCTCCATGAGGCTTGAGCTGCCCAGGATGTTTATGGAAGTCTCTAAAAACAGATCTTATGTAACCAAATCTCTGTCCTTTGCCTAAAAGGAAAAGCTGATGGACTTTTCTGGTAGTCTAGTAGCTAAGATTTTGTGCTTCCAATGCAGGGGGCCCACGTTCAATCTCTGGTCAAGGAACTTGATCCCACATGCTGCAATTAAGACCCAGTGCACCTGTGAAAATGTCTGGGTATCTTTTTTTTTGCTGTTGTTCAACCCAGGGGTTCAGATTTTATACTGGGCCCACATTTTTTTTTTTTTAATACCAGGTATGCGACTGAGCAACTTCACTTTCACTTTTCACTTTCATGCACTGGAGAAGGAAATGGCAACCCACTCCAGTGTTCTTGCCTGGAGAATTCCAGGGACGTGGGAGCCTGATGGGCTACCATCTATGGGGTCGCACAGAGTCGGACATGACTGAAGTGACTTAGCAGCAGCAGCAGCATGCCACTGTATATTATGGCTGTGGAAAATACACAGTTCTCAAGCTTCTGTATTTAATATTTAGGTTAGGATGGCTTGCTCCCAATGCAGGGGGCACAGGTTAGATCCCTGGTTAGGGAACTAAGATCCCACATGCTGTGGGATATAGCCAAAAAAGTAAATTAATTCATTAAATGAAAAAAATTTGTACCCCATCCTCTGTCTCTGAAAAGACTTAGGTGATATGAAAGCTTGAGAAGCAGAATAATTTTTAAGGGGAATCATGGATTTATTTTAGACAAAAGCACCTCTGTGAGACTTGAGGAACTAGAGGCAGAAAAATGCTCTCAGAGATTGACTTGAGTTGATTTGAAAGTTTCTACGAGTTCAGTAAGGCATTTTGTGGGGGCAGAATCTGCCTTGTAGTGTTTTACACACCTGCATGCACCAATAGCACACTTGTTTTACCTGTATAATTCCAAGGGTTATCACTAGCTGAGTGTTCGCATATGGATGCCTCTATATAGCTTTTTATTATTATTATTATTATTATTAATTTGGAGAGTATAGCTGCTTTAGGGCTTCCCAGGTAGCTCAGTCAGTAAAGAACCTTCCTGCAATGCGGGAGACTGGGATTCCATCCCTGGGTCGGAATGTTACCCCTGGAGAAGGAAATGGCAACCCACTCCAGTTCTTGCCTGGAAAATACCACAGAGGTGCTTGGTGGGCTTTAGTCCATGGGGTAGCGAGAGTCAGACATGGCTTACTGACTGACTAGACCACCGCCCCCACCATACTTGCTTTTACAGTGTTGTGCCGGTTTCTGCTCTACAATGAAGAGAATCAGCTATCCATTTAAATGTATCCTTTCTCTCTTGGACCTCCCTCCAACACCCATCACCCTTTCCCACCCATCTTTACATGGATATCTTTCCCATCTGCTGAAATGAGAATTAACTCAGCTGTCCTTGAAAATGCTTGCTTGTGGGACAAAGGTCATTCAAGCAGGCAATGGAATCACAGAACCATGTGCTCCAGAGTCATGGGACCCACAGTGCTTGGTGAATTTATTTCCTCTACAACCCATTTCCCAGGTAGAATTTGAAGGCTGTCTGCATGAACACTGACGGGTTGCTAGCTTTCTTTACCAAGCAACCCATTTCTTTGTGGTTGCTTTTAGTCCAAGTTTCCCAAGTGTGTTTCGCAGATACAACTCATTGCTTCAGGAGGTATTAGCAGATTGTGTCATGAAAACTAATACATTAAAATAGAATTTGATTCTGTCAGGGTCCGTTATGTTTGGGAATGTCCTTTTCAGAGAAATTTTAAGGATACTGACACATTAAAGGGTTTGAGAAATCCAGCGATGAAGAAACCTGTTTACTCTGTCTAATCCAGAGATTCCTAAATTTACCCTATGGTATATTCTAGTAACATCCAGTGGGAGAGAAGTCTGTGCAGAAATAATCTGCGGGAAAGCTGTCTTCATGGTTAGAAATGACTTCATTTACTAAACAGAAGTCAGGCTCCCTGTAAGTATCACTTCGTGCTCATGCTCCATCACTTCAGTCGTGTCCAACTCTTTGTGACCCCATGGACTGTAGCCCATCATGCTTCTCCAGGGGATCTTCCCAACCCAGGGATCGAACCTGAGTCTCCTACGTCGTCTGCACTGCAGGCAGATTCTTTACCACTGAGCCACCTGGGAAGCCCAATTATCATCTACTATTTTTTAAAGTAATTTTTCTGTTCTTATTTCTTTTCGCCTGTGTTGGATGGTTGTTTCTGCACAGGCTTTTTACTCCTTGCAGCGAGTGGGCCCCCTCTCTAGTTGTGGTGTTCAGGCTTCTCATTGCAGTGGCTTATCTTATCATGGAGCACGGGCTCCAGGGCACACGGGCTCACAGTAGTGGCTCCCGGGCTCTAGAGCACAGGCTCAGCAGTGAGGCCCACGGGCTTAGTTGCTCTGCAGCATGTGGGGTCTTCCCAGATCAGGGATTGAACCTGTGTCTCCTACACTGGCAGGCAGATTTTTTACCTCTGAGCCACCACGCAAGCCCTCACCTACTGTTTTAAATTCTCTCTGGAGTTACATGAGCATGTCAAAGACTTCCTCCAAAGGCCAGCTCTTTGACTACAAAAAACTTCTATGTTGCTCAAAGGTCCTCTCTTGACCAGAGAACAGAAACAAAACAATATCCAGATTTAATCCTTTCAACTGTGCTTTCTGTAACCTCTCACCATTCTCTGTAGTTTGCCCCTGGCCTCCTTGACATGGAGTAACAAGACTTGGCATGGTTTTCCAGATACAGTTTTACAAATGCCAAAATAGAGATGATTTCCCCCTTGATCTGGGTGCCACACATCTAAAAACAGGGCTGGTGCAGATTGCATGAACTTTTAACAGAGAGCACACCAGCTGTTGCTTCATTTTAATTTAGCAGTAGAGTCACAGTCTCCAGGCCTTTCCCCCTTGACCAGTGGCCAAACCGGTTCTCCCCCATTCTCTCTTCAGAGGACCAGTGTAAGGACATACTGCTTTCTTGCCCTGTCCTCTCCGAAGCTTCACAAACAACCAGGGCTACTTAGTCCCCAGTTGCCAGCTCTTTCCCTCTTTGTATTCTATAATAATCTTAGACCTTCAATAGAGACACAGCTACAGAGCCAAGATCCATCACTCTGAAGAGCAGCATTGCTCAGACACCCTGCTGACCTCACTCCAACTTGACCTCTAGGGACCAGGCCTCTGACTCTTGCCTTCTGTTCTGAGACCACATACCAAGTCCTTGAGTCACTGCCTGATTTCTTTCTGAGATCTTGTTCTTCTATAAAAGGAATCTCACCTTTACACCCTTAACACTTGGCTTGGTGTTATTTAGCCGCTCAGTCATGTTCGACCCTTTTGAGACCCTATGAATTGTAGCCTCCCAGCCTCCTCTGTCCATGAAATTTTCCAGACAAGAATACTGGAGTGGGTTGTCATTTCCTTCTCCAGGGGATTTTCCTGACCCAGGGATTGAAACCATGTCTCCTGCATTGGCAGGTAGATTCTTTACCACTGAGCCACCAGGAAAGCCCCTGATACCTGGCTACTGACCCTAAAAGGTGAGCTGGGACCTCCACCTATGTGTGTCCCTCCTGACCCCACAGGTCGCCTCCTTCCGGGTGGGCATATTCAGTCATGGTTAAAGCTCTTCCCATGCAGGCCATGCTTCCAGTTCAAGTTCTGCCTGTCTCCTTGAAGGAATCCTGCTCTCTCTCTGCCATCTGTGGGCCTCTGTCAGGAATGGCAGCTATGCAGCACCCATCATGCTGTCCCCAGCCCCTGCACACATGGCAGGTATGGGTAATAAGTCTCAGCATTCTTTCCACCGCAGCCTAGCACATCTCAGGAACCTCTCTGACACTGGACTCCAGCTCACTTCACCCAGTCCAGTGGAACTGTGTTGCAGATGGAAACCTATTTGGCATCCTGGATTATGTCATTTACCTCCAAAAGGTAGGCTTGGAAAAAAGTGTTAGTCGCTCAGGTGTGTCTTTGTGACACACGGACTGTAGCCCACCAGGCTCCTCTGTCCATGAAATTCTCCAAGCAAGAATACTGGAGTGGGTTGCCATGACCTCCTCCAGGGAATCTTCCCAACCCATGGATTGAACACAGGTCTCTCGCATTGCAGGTGGATTCTTTACCGTCTGAGCCAGCAGGGAAGACAAAGAATACTGGAGTGGGTAGCCTATTCCTTCTCCAGGGGATTTTTCTGACCCAGAAATCCAAGCCGGGTCTCCTGCATTGCAGGCATATTCTTTACCAGCTGAGCTACCAGGGAAGCCGCACTGAAGTGGGTAGCCTTTCCCTTTTCCAGGGCATCTTCCCAACCCAGGGATTGAACACAGGCTTCCTGCATTGCAGGCAGATTCTTTACCATCTAAGCCACCAGGGAAGCCCTAAAGGTGGGCTTATATGTACCTTAGTAGTCCTGCTTTCATGAGAATTGATTAAAAAGCCTTTTCAAAATCCCTAGCTTAATTTGGGCTTATGGATCCTGATACGATCTTTTCAGATCTATGCCTCTCTTTTGTGTAGGTGATGGTTAAGAGCACAGGCTCTGGAGTTAGATTGTTTAGGTTCAAATCCAGACTTGGAAAACCTCCCAGCTGTTTGACCTTGGCCAATTTACTGTAAGCCTTGGTTTTCTCAATTGTTTTTGTTATTTAGTCACTAAGATGTGTCTGACTCTTTTGCAACCCCATGAACTGCAGCTTGCCAGGCTCCTCTGTCCATGGGATTTCCCAGACAAGAATACTGGAGTGGGTTGCCATTTCCTTCTCCAGGGATCTTCCTGACCCAGGGATCAAACCGACGTTGGCAGGCATATTCTTTACCAGAGCCACCAGGGAAGGCCATTTTCATCTGTTAAATGGGCATAAAAACAGTACCTACCAAATACTGTTGTTTTGGGATTGAGTGAGGGAATGTTTGTAAAGAATTTTTATAGTTCTTGGCATACCTTAAAATAAGTGTCAGTTATAGAGAACAGACTTCTGGTTGCCAAGGGGGAGGTGGGTAGGGGAGTGAAGGATTAGGGGTTCGTGGTTAGCAGATGCAAACTAGTATATATAGGATGGATAAACAACAAAGTCCTATTGTATAGCACAGGGAACTATATTCAATATCCTGTGATAAAGCATGATGGAAAATAAGAAAAAGAATATATATATATATATATATAAAATTGAGTCACTTTGCTGTACAACAGACATTAACACAACATTGTAAATCAACTCAACTTCAATAAAATTTTTTGAAAAGAATAAATTTCAATCAACAAAAACCACACAGAAATTACTTATACCAGCCCCACTGAAATTGTCATTGGGATTGTTTGGAATTATATTGTTAGAATAATATTTAAATTATTCTGGAAACTTTTACCTCTATTAACCATGCTCCCTCTTTAGAATTTCTGGGTGTTGTATTTTACCTATTTTGTCTCTGAGGGTCTGATTTCTGTTTTCAGTGCCAGATGATTCCCAGCGTCTTTCTTGATCCATGAACTCTGAGATAACCTGGTCACCAGGTCCTAAGGTATCAATATTATCTGCCATGTCAGCAACCAGCTGGCAGTATTTGAGTCCAAATAGCAACTCCTCTCTCCTTCTGCCTTCTCAGCGAGGCCACTCTAAGAGAGAGAGGAAACTACCCTCAGGCAGATCTGTGCAATGTATGTGTAACACAAACCAAATGTTAGGCCCAGGCCCAACAACTCTGGAGCCCGAATATCAAATAGGAGCAGGACTCGAGGCACTTTCTCTCGCACACAGGAGCCAAATCTTCCACATGGAGCTGGTTTAGGCTGAGCCGATGGCAACTGTTAGAAAAGTGCATTATCCAAGGCTGGCTGCATCCATGTCTCCCTAGGTTGTTTTCAGAGGTCTTGGCACTTCCAATCAAGGGGTCAGATCTAGTGCACTCACTGAGTGCTCATGAAAGAGATCACATTCCAAGATGGGGCTGGCAGAAGGCATTAGTCAGCAGTTGGGAAAGACACTAGCAGCCCGTAGAGCTGGGAGCAAACATTACCAGAGATTCATAACACCACCGCCCTCTTTCCCCCACCAGGCTCCTGGCCTCCTTCCTTCCTTCTTCCTTCCCTCTCTCCCTTCTTTCCTCCCTTCCTCACTTCTTTTCCTTCCCCCTCGCTTTCTCCTCTCTTTCTCCTTTTCTTCATCTCTCCCTTCCTTCCTTCTTTGCTTTCCTCCCACTGCCAACATCCCCACCGGAGCGGTACATCTGTTACCACCGATGCACCTACACTGGCATCATAGTCACCGCAAGTCCACAGCTTACATCAGTCTTCACGCAGGGCTCTACGTTCTGTGGGCTTGGACAAATTTATGATGACCTACCTCTGCCCTTTAAGTATCATACAGAGTATTTTTACTGCTTTTGAAAATCCTCTGTGCTCTGCTTATTCATCTCTCCTTCTCCACTAGCCCCTGGAAACTACTGATCTTTTTTATTGTTTCCATAGTTTTGTCTTTTCCAGAATGTTGAATGGTTGGATTCATTCCATATGTTGCCTTTTCAGACTGGCTTCTTTTAGCTAATAATATGCATGTAAGGCTCCTCCATGTCTCTTCATGGCTTGATATCTCATTTCTTTTTAGTGCTGAATAGTATTCCATTTTCCAAATTTTCCACTTTTTAATTCTTCGTTCAGTTACAGAAGGATATCTTGGTTGCTTCTAAGTTTTGGCAGTTATGAATAAAGCTGCCCTAAATATCTGTGTGCAGATTTCTGCACGGACATAAGTTTTCATCTCCTTTGGGTAGATACCAAGGAGCGCAACTGCTGGATCGTATGGTGAGAGTGAGTGAACTCTGGGAGTTGGTGATGGACAGGGAGGCCTGGTGTGCTGTGATTCGTGGGGTCACAAAGAGTCGGACTTGGCTGAGTGACTGTACTGAACTGATGGTGAGAGTATGTTTAGTGCTGTAAGAAACTGTCAAAGACCAAAGTGTCTGTCTGCATTTCCACCAGCAATGAGTGAGAGTTCCTGTTGCTCCACATTCTTACCAGCATTTGGTGGTGTCAGTTTTCCAGATTTTGGCCATTCTAATAAACATGTTGGGCTTCCCCAGTGGCTCAGTGGTAGAGAACCTGCCTGCTAATGCAGGAGACACAGGATTGATCCCTGGGTCAGGAAGATACCCTGGAGTAAGAAATGGCAACCCGCCCCAGTGTAGTAGTGTCTCGTTGTTGTTTTAATTTATATTTCCCTGATCACATATGATGTGGAGAATCCTTTCATATGCTTATTTGCATCTGTACACCTTCTTTGAGAAGGTGTCTGTTAAAGTCCATGTCCCATTTTAAAAATCAAGTTGTTTCTTATCATTGAGTTTGAGATCTCTTTGTCCATTTTGGATAACAGTCTTCTGTCAGATGTGTCTTTGTAAAAATTTTGTGTTCGTTTGTGGCTTGTCTTTCTACTCTCTTGACATTGTCTTTTGTAGAGCAGAAGTTTTTCATTTTAATGAAATTTCATTTCATTTCATTCTTCTTTCTTTCTTTCATTCATTCTGGCATATCTTTTTTTTTCCTTCAGGCTATCTTTCCTATCTCCAGTCCTAAGAAAAGGTCAAGATTAAGAGAACACAAGCCGATTTACCAGAGTTCTAGTCACTCCGGGACTAGAAGAGGGAGTCACAAGACATTCCCAGGCTAACATGATATGAGCTGAGATAAAAAGAAGACAGAGTCCCAGGCATTGAAAATTGGGCCAAGAATGGGCACTGGTTCTTGGCACTGTGACAGGATTTTATGTCTCAAGGTTGAAAGATGGTGAGCCTGGGTGTGTTTGATTCTGACCCTTGATTGAGCTGATAAGGTTTAAGTACTTTCTACCCAGGCCAAAACAGGGCTTCAGAGATGGAGACAAGCCATGACAGGTAAGCATCAAAGGTCTCTTCTATGGCAGCAGAAGGGAAGCCTGACAAAGAACCAGTCTGGACCTATAACTATGACCCTTAGATCTATAGCAGTTCATTCTGCTGTGCCCTGTTTGGCCTAACTCCCTCTCAGTGTTGTCTAACAGACATCTGTCACTCCACTCCTCTTCACTCTCCAGATTGCATGATGGTGATCAGCAGACAATGAGGACAAGAAGTCTGGGGATTCAGGTGTACCTGACAAAGTCAAATGGGTAGTTCCCTGAGGTATGGAGAAGGTATGCTGAAAACCTGGAACTTGAAAAGTTGGAAAGATAAGGCAGATGGAGGCAGGTAGAATGTGGCAATTCTGAGCTATGTCTTTAAGGTCATAGTGGCTCAAAGATTCAACTTTCACTGAGGCAATGGTCTGAGAACAGGGACACAAACACTAGTTCTTCTTTCACCTTCCCTTTGGGCTGTAGGTGGCCCTGGGATCTTGGAGCAATTGCCAGAGGCCTCTGGATGCACCTTGCTTTTGCAAGACCAGGAAGAGAGATTCTAGTAGAACTGGGAGAGTCTTAAATAGCCAGTATGACTGTGGCTAGACTAGATTTGACATACTCTAGCCCCCATGGAACATTTTGTTGGCCTAGGAACTATTAATAGTATGTAATAGAGGGTCAGTTACCGGGTTGCCCTGAGGTTCTGTTCATAGTCATGGATAGAGGTTGGAGGAGAGGTTCCATGATGAGAATACAGGCTGGAGACTCTAGGAATTTGGGGATTTAACAAGGATGATCACGGAGTGTGGGAAGAACAAATGAGTGTCTATGAATAGCTTTGAACTCTCTCCTCTCTGTTAACATTGAACATCACTGTTATTAAGGTTTGTTGAGATCTTCAGATAAAAGTCTCCGTCAAGTTAAGAGTTAGGAGAACCAAAATTCACAAACAACATGTGCTGGTGATGGTGTGGAGAAAAGGGAACCCTCCTACACTGTTGGTGGGAATGTAAATTCGTACGGCCACTATGGAGGACAAGTATGGAGATTCTGTCTCCATAAAACCACCATGTGACTCAGCAATCCCACTACCAGGCATATACTTTGAAGAAACCAAAACTGAAGAAGACACATGTGCCCCAATGTTTATTGTAGCACTATTTACAATAGCCAAGACATGGGGAAGCAACCTAGATGCACATCGACGAATGGATAAAGAAGCTGCGGCACATATATACAGTGGAATACTACTCAGCCATAAAAAGGAACACATTTGAGACAGTTCTCATGAGGTGGATGAACCTAAATCCTATTATACAGAGTGAAATAAGTCAGAAAAAGAAAATGAAATACTATATATTAATGTGTGTATGTGGAATCTGGAAAGATGGTACTGATAAATCCTGTTCACAGAAGAGGAACGAATGGAGACACAGACAGAATGAATGGAGACACAGAAGAGGAACGAATGGAGACACAGACAGAATGAATGGAGACACAGAAGAGGAATGAATGGAGACACAGACAGAATGAATGGAGACACAGAAGAGGAATGAATGGAGACACAGAAGAGGAACGAATGGAGACACAGACAGAATGAATGGAGACACAGACAGAATGAATGGAGACACAGAAGAGGAATGAATGGAGACACAGAAGAGGAATGAATGGAGACACAGACTTATGGACAAGGGTAGGGGAGAAGAGGGAGAGGGTGTGATAAATGGAGAGAGTGGCATGGATATATATACAGTAACATATGTAAATAGATAGCTGATGGGAATTTGTTGTATGACTCAAGGAACTCAAACTAGGGCTCTGTAATAACCTAGAGGTGGGAGGTGGGTGGGAGATTCAAGAGGGAAGGAACATATGTACACCTATGGTTAATTCATGTTGATATCTGACAGAAATCAAACCAATATTGTAAACCAATTATCAATCAATTAAAAATAAATACTTTTTTTTTAAAGTTAGGAGAGCAATAATAAACACTACTTTTTGGAATGACTAAAGGTAACGTAAAAGCACTGCTGACCAAGTGTTTATCATCTTTCTATTATGAGCTCTCTACATTGCAGGCAGATTCTTTATGGTCTGAACCAACAGGGAAGTCCATAAAGTAATATATTAACCAGACTACTCCAGGAAAAAATTTACAGCAAGTACGGAAGATAACGATCTGAACATTTACTTCTACAACTTAAAATTTCCTAGAAATTTCTCTTCTTGCATGTTAGTGGTTTTCACTAGTGTTGTTGATTAACGTCTATACACATGTACCAAAAATAAGAGGAATCCAGAAAATATATTTTAGAAGATTATAAAGCAAGTCTGCTGCATCTCCTCTCTCTCTCTCTCTCTTAGGTTGAAAACCAGCAAAGAGTCCCTCAGATTAAGGGCTTCTGAGAAGCCCTGACAATTTATAATCATGCTTATCTGAGAATGAGGTCAGGTCTTGCTCTTCTTTCAGTTTTTTGGCAGAACTCATTTTAGCAGTGAATATCCAAGAAGAGTACAGTATATATGCAGATCAGGTGCTGGGTAACAAATCCCATTACTGTTCGGTCCCCTGTCTCTGCTTTGAGAAAACCAACTTAAGCCAAGGCCTCTGCTTGACCAAGTCACCCAACAGTGGCCATACTTTCTCACCAATTTTCTTGTATAACCTTTGGGTCTAGTGAGTATGGGATTGTGCATGGGCTCACTCTTCCTACTTGCATTCAATTTAACAATCCCATACCAGCAACTCATGCATGGATTTTGGGAAATGACTAAAATGGGAATGGTGTCCTCATGGAGTGCATGGCTTGACTGTGGTTAGTAGCATCTATGACTCTGGCCACAGGTACACTCATGCTGGTGCCGCCTTTGGGTTGCCACTGTGTGTTCTTTAGCCAGTACTACTGAAGTCAAAGGTCCTATCTCAGGAAATCTCTGATGATGCTTCCTCACCAGGGAGAACACTAACACCACCTGATTGTGCAATAAATTTATTCTTGACTTTCTCTTTCTTCTTTTTCACCCCTCAATCTTCAGCCCAGGACTTGGATTTTGAATGCCCCCTGTGGAAAGCTCCCTGTTGTGTTAGCTGATGGTTCACCTTAATTTGGGGTGTGTTGGGAGAAAGGGTCACACAGAGTTGGACACGACTGAAGCGACTTAGCAGCAGCAGCAGCAGGGAGGAAGGGAGTTTAAAAAGTAGGAAGGAACCTTTATATCTAGGCTCTGAGTTGAAACAAGAATCCAGTATATTATGCAGGATTTAATCAACTCCTAATCATGCTTGAATCTAAGTAGAAGTTGGTGGACCCCAGTGATCACATATATATTCATGGCAAAGGTCTCAGCTGGTAATCTAATATCCAGTCATCCTTACCATTTAATCTCTTTACTGCTTGTGCTCAGAATATTTTGGGGCAAATATTCCTGAAGACATTTCACTTCCTCTTCCTCTGGTGGGGAGTTTCCTCATAAATCTCATTATCAGTTCTAGATTATAATGTGTATTTTAAAATCATAATGTTGATTATATTAACAAATAATTAGAAATGACTAAATGCTCATTGTTGAAAGTGGTTACATTTAAAACATTCTATGAAATAAAGTAACATACAACCACTTAAAAGGATGAATCAGAACTATGGACATTGATATGGAATGATAATTGTTACATTGTTAAAAGTAAGCAATGAATTTCACAATAGTATTTTAGTATCAGTTCAGTTCAGTTCAGTTGCTCAGTCATGTCCGACTCTCTGAGACTCCATGAATCACAGCACGCCAGGCCTCCCTGTCCATCACCAACTCCCGGAGTTCACTCAAACTCACGTCCATCGAGTCAGTGATGCCATCCAGCCATCTGATTCTCTGTTATCCCCTTCTCCTCCTGCCCCCAATCCCTCCCAGCATCAGAGTCTTTTCCAATGAGTCAACTCTTCGCATCAGGTGGCCAAAGTATTGGAGTTTCAGCTTTAGCATCAGTCTTTCCAATGAACACCCAGGACTGGTCTCCTTTAGGATGGACTGGTTGGATCTCCTTGCAGTCCAAAAGACTCTCAAGAGTCTTTTCCAACACCACAGTTCAGAAGCATCAATTCTTCAGCGCTCAGCTTTCTTCACAGTCCAACTCTCACATCCATACATGACCACTGGAAAAACCATAGCCTTGACTAGATGGACCTTTGTTGGCAAAGTAATGTCTCTGCTTTTTAATACGCTATCTTTTTAATACGCTAATATGGGTGGTCATAACTTTCCTTCCAAGGAGTAAGCGTTTTTTAATTTCATGGCTGCAGTCACCATCTGCAGTGATTTTGGAGCCCCCCAAAATAAAGTCTGACACTGTTTCCCCATCTATTTGCCAT
>SJYQ01104801.1:121703-143656 GCA_006410935.1 Redunca redunca | reverse complement strand
TTCCTCTGCCTTTTCTAAAACCAGCTTGAACATCTGGAAGTTCACGCTTCATGTATTGCTGAAACCTGGCTTGGAGAATTTTGGGCATTACTTTACTAGCGTGTGAGATGAGTGCAATTGTGTGGTAGTTTGAGCATTCTTTGGCATTGCCTTTCTTTGGAACTGGAATGAAAACTGACCTTTTCCAGTCCTGTGGCCACTGCTGAGTTTTCCAAATTTGCTGGCATATTGAGTGCAGCACTTTCACAGCATCATCTTTCAGGATTTGAAAGAGCTCAACTGGAATTCCATCATCTCCACTAGCTTTGTTCATAGTGACACTTTCTAAGGCCCACTTGACTTTGCATTCCAGGATGTCTGGCTCTAGGTGAGTGTTCACACCATCGTGATTATCTTGGTTGTGAAGATCTTTTTTGTACAATTCTTTTGTGTATTCTTGCCACCTCTTCTTAATATCTTCTGCTTCTGTTAGGTCCATACCATTTCTGCCCTTTACTGAGCCCATCTTTGCATGAAATGTTCCCTTGGTATCTCTAATTTTCTTGAAGAGATCTCTAGTCTTTCCCATTCTGTTGTTTTCCTCTATTTCTTTGCATTGATCGCTGAGGAAGGCTTTCTTATCTCTTCTTGCTATTCTTTGGAACTCTGCATTCAGATGCTTATATCTTTCCTTTTCTCCTTTGCTTTTCACTTCTCTTCTTTTCACAGCTATTTGTAAGGCCTCCTCAGATAGCCATTTTGCTTTTTTTCACATTTCTTTTCCATGGGGATGGTCTTGATCCCTGTCTCCTGTACAATGTCACAAACTTCCGTCCATAGTTCCTCAGGCACTCTGTCTATCAGATCTAGTCCCTTAAATCTATTTCTCACTTCCATTGTATAATCATAAGGGATTTGATTTAGGTCATACCTGAATGGTCTAGTGGTTTTCCCTACTTTCTTCAATTTAACTCTGAATTTGGCAATAAAGAGTTCATTATGTGAGCCACAGTGTGCTCCCAGTCTTGTTTTTGCTGTATAGTATGATCCAATTTTGAGAAAGTTTTACATAATGCAGTGACCATCCTGTAAAAGAAGTGAGTTCCCAAGAGACATGTGCATTCTGCTTGGTGTTTTGTTTTATTATTTGAATTTTATATCCATGTGTTAACTCTATGAATACAAATCCCAATACAACTAAAATTATACCAAAATATGGCAGGTGCTCATTGAATAAACTATGGTTCACTGAAAAGTAGGCATGTAGAGTTATTGTTAGGATTTTTGGCTGAAAGCAATAAAAACCCACATTAAGAGAGGAATAAGGATTTACTGGAAGGAAACTAAAGGAAAAGTTGAGCAACCTGGCCTCTGGAATAACCAGAACTAGGTCAATGGATAGACTCTCATCATAGGAGCCAATAGATCACTGCTATGTTCTTTGACGGCAGGATCCACAGGACACACGCACTGGATGACTCAGCTGTAATTGCCTTCAGGACCCTGTGTCTCTGGCCAAAATGCCAGGAAAGAGGGTCTGGTCGACCAAGATTGTGTGTTTCTATCCATGCAAACGTGGGTTGGTGAGGAGGACTGTGTCCGTGGGACTTCGTGCAACAGAAGGGGAGTTCTGAGGGAAGAGGGCTGCAGTTTCCAAAAACGTGAGATGTTGAGCAGATAAAAGTCAACAGATTTCCACTATAATGATTTTTCTTGGCAATGGCACGAACTTGCTCTGAATCAACCATGCTTTCTTGCCTACTGTGATCTGTAGCATATATTTTTGAGGAAACATTGAAAAAGTATGCTTTTCTAACTCAGGTTCTTAACAGCTGAGGCCAATGCTCATTTGTCTCCATGTCTCCAGAGTTTTGCACGTTGCATGGTATATTGCCATGGCTGCTGTTTAGTGGCTAAATCATGTCCAACTCTTTGCGACCCCAGGAACTGTAGCCTTCCCAGCTTCTCTGTCCGTGGAATTTTCCAGGCAAGAGTACTACAGTGGGTTGCCATTTCCTTCTCCAAGGGCTCTTCCTGACCCAGGGATCAAACCTGAATGTCCTGTATTGGCAGAATTCTTTACTGCTGAGCCACTAGGGAAGCCCAAGCAAGAATACTGGAGTGGGTTGTGCTTAATAGATATTGTCCTGAATTGAGTCAGTAACTCCCTGGAGGAACTTGAAGTCTTCAAATTTAGCTGATGGGGGAATGTGCTGTCTCTTCAGTCGTGTCCAACTGTCTGACTCTTTACAAGCCTAAGGACTGTGTCCTCCCAGGCTCCTCTGCCCATGGGATTCTCTAGCAAGAATACCTGAGTGGGTTGCCACTTCTTCCTCCAGGGGATCTTCCTGTCCCAAGGATAGAACCCACGTCTCCAATGTCTCCTGCATTGCAGGGGAATTCTTTACCCATTGAGCCACATGGGATGCACCTGAATGGGAATCAATGCTACCAAATGTAGGCTGCTCTCTACTACACTTATGGGAAAGTTTGATCCTGCTGGCTTAGTAGAAATCAGTCTGTAATCACGTAGGAATTCTTGAGACCCCCGGGTCTCTGGCGGGGTCTTTTGTTTGCTACTTGAATAAAAATATTTCAGGTTGAAATCATATGAAATGAACACTGGTTGTCAGTATGTGTGTCATATTTATCAGTTCAAGATTAAAATTTCTGAGAATTAATTTCTTTAAAACAACACTGTTGCCCAAAGCATAGTAGCTGCCACCTACATATATTAATTGTGTTTAGAGTTGATTTAGCCATTGTAATTTGATAAGGTTGGGTTATTTTATTGGATGAAGAACCACCTTTTATCTGAGACTTCTATGTAGACGTGTTGCTGAGTCTTGTGTAATAATTTACTCAGTTTCCTGGCTTTGTGTCACTATGTCTTTTTAGAATCAATGCAGTCTTCTATATATTAATAGATTTTGATTTTATTTTTATCAAAGATCTGGCCCAGAGAGTCAGCAGCAAGCCAATATCCTTGTTAAATCTCCTTCTGATTTTGACTTATGCCCACCCATCTCATGATACACACTGCATTTTTAATAAGTGGTTTCTTTTCTTCACTTTATTCCCACAGATGAATGCTATCTGGATTCCTTGTAACTTGTACAGTAACTTAGTTCCCCTGAGATAGGATCCTTCCTTGCTTTTCATTTCCCATAGCCCATTTCTTCCTGTTTTTTCTGGTTCCCATGGCTGAGTCTTTATTACTTGTCACTAGACCTCTTGGTACTGACAACTTATCTACCTAGACACCTCTCTTTTAGGTAAAGCATGGGGTCTCAGGGAGTTGGCATTCTCCTAGCCGGGTTGTTACTGTCAACCTCACCCGGGTTGGAACGTCATCTCTGCTACTCAGTTCTCTGTTAGGTTTGTGAGAGACAATAAGAGAGAGAGAAAAGTGGGGGAGGGATGGGGAAAGAGAGGGAAATTGGTGTGTAAATAGAATCGTTTTCTCTCACTCTCATCAGGTGACTAACAGGAAATGAGCAGAGGAGGGACAAGTCTGAAAACAGCTGTGGTATCATCATGAACTCAGAAACAGATCGTCTCATCTGAAATTGGCCCACGTAGCTTGCAGAAGTCCACGTGAATCAATACTCTGGGAGAAGATCTATTTCGTGAGATCTGTAGTTCCAGGAAGTCTTTTATCATCTGTACAATAAGAAGAGCTGCACAGTTCAACCCATCACTTTGCTAGGGAACTGTCATGTTTAACGTTTTGTTAAGGGGGAGACTCGGAGAAGACAATGGCACCCCAGTCCAGTACTCTTGCCTGGAAAATCCCAGGGACGGAGGAGCCTGGTGGGCTGTAGTCCATGGGGTCGCTAAGAGTCAGACACGACCGAGCGACTTCACTTTCACTTTTCACTTTCCTGCACTGGAGAAGGAAATGGCAACCCACTCCAGTGTTTTTGCCTGGAGAATCCCAGGGATGGGGGAGCCTGGTGGGCTGCCATCTATGGGGTCGCACAGTGCTGAACACGACTGAAGCGACTTAGCTGCAGCAGCAGCAAGGTGGAGACTGATAGGCTCTCTTCTTCAGAGACATGCTTCAAATTTCTGCCATCTGAGTCTTCACTGATCTTCCAGGCCACCCATTCAGGTGCCAGGAAAGCTTGTACTTGAGTTACTGTTGTCTTTTGAAAGGTCTGTGCTGGCCAAACCACACACTCTATATCAATCTTCCTTGTGATCCCTGGAAATATTAGTGAGGCTACTACTCTGCAATTCCATTCAAACATGATTGAATTCACTTTCGCCTGTTTTCCTTTCTATGTTTAGCTCTAACTGGGTTTGTTCAGAGCTTCAGTGTTTAGGGAATCCTATGGGCCATTGTTGTTACATGATAAGAAGCTATAATTGAGCATTTACTGTGGACAGGAGGAGTGTTGTGCTAAAAATACTGCTTCTGTTTGAAACTACAAACAAAGCCCTGACTTATTGCGCTGCAATTTCCATGGTGTAAATACTTCTACCATGATCAGTTTCAAGTTACCAAAATTGAGAGGAGTTGAGAATGAGAGTTGGGAGGAGCTATACAGACTAGGTTCTCACGAGCCAGTTTCCAGCACACTGTAGGCATGTTACAAGTGTCATCTCCTCCTGTTTATATTAAATCCTCATGAAGCTTTTTGTGTATTATTATTATTATGTGTGTATTTAGTCTCTCAGTCATGTCCAGATTTTTTCAATCCTTTGGACTGTAGCCCTCCAGGCTCCTCTGTCCAGGGGAGTTTTTCAGGCGAGAATACTGGAGTGAGTTGCCATTTCCTCCTCCCTACCCAGGGATTGAACCCTTGTCTCCTGTGTCTCCTGCATTGACAGGAGGATTCTTTACCTACTGAACCATCCAACACATCCTGAGTACTATTATTATCTCCATGTTATTCATCAGAAAACAGAGACTTAGAGAGATTATGCAACTTTCCTAAGTTCACAAACCTACTAAGGGGAAGAGTAGAGATTTGTGCCTCAGTCTGTGTACTCCACAACCATGCCCATTGATGGAGATAGCCTGGTGATGGAGATAAAATCTCCTTGTATATATTCATTTCATTCTTTCATTTGGATGGAACCAAGAAGGGGCTTGAATCTTTAACATCTAATTTCCTTAACTTCAAAATGTTCTCTCAAAGAGGTTCTGCCTTCTTACAGTTAAATGTAAGTAACTTCTCTGTTTCTCAGAGAAATAAAGACAATGAACATACTTCATAAAATTTTTCCTCTGAAGAGACAATAAACATGATAAGGGATTCCTATTTGGCATTTCTTTGTGGCTTAGGCTGATTTTGTAAACTAATTGATGTAATCTATCAATTCAAAGTTAAATTTGATGGTACCATAAATTCTGCAACCACTGTTTTCACTTTTTGTAGGAATTTTTTTTCTCTGAATGAAGCTTGTGTTTCACCTTGTGCAGAAATACTTATTTACTTATATATCAGTTGGTGATAGTATTTGCCAACCAGAAACACGAATACTTGTTATATGCAGAAGAAAGGGCCTTATGAGTCTCATCTGGGGACATACATACACGTTCAGCCACTATTTAGATCTTTATAAAAAATTAGTAGGTTAAAAATAGGCCAAACCATTTTCTTGACTATTACAGTGACTAACCCAGTCATATGTGTAGAAAAATCCTCTGTCACAAGATCAAAGTTTATTATTATTTTTTTCTCAGGGACGAGTGTGAAGAGGGAATTACTGTTTTGGATGATCTCAGATTTTTTTAAAAGTCAAATTTGTTGTGCATAAACAGCTTGAAACAGGATGCATAAGTCTGGAAAATGAATTCACAAAAGGACAAAAAAAGACAAGTGGATTCACTCATGCTAATGCCTCCAGATGGTGCTGAGCACAGAGTACAACCCTGACCTTGGCATGTCTTGCATATGTATGTCTCAGATTTCAGAGGGCAGCTGAACAAGCCTAGTGTGTTCTTGAAAACTTCACTGTCCCAGAATAATTCTGAAGACATTTACACCAAAAAGGGAAGTTGGAACCATTTCCTCTCAGCTGGACCTCTGGCCCCCTATTTCATTATGACTTGACTTATTGCTTCTTTTAGCTCATGGTAAAGGGGCCATGTAAGGGCTGTAGGCCAGCGAGAGGTTGAGGGACTGTCTCTGCATTCCCTCGAGGTATAGTGCATCTCAGATAGACTCCTCTGAGACCTCCTTCCCAGCTGCTCTTTAGGATTGTTAACCAGAGTCTGCAGCCATCACTGCTCATTCATTGCTACCCTGTTGCTCTGGTCTTCAGCACTAGTTTTCGATGAACAGTTTCCATAGCAACCAGATAACACCTCCAGCGGGCTACCTCTTAACTCCAGAGATGAAAAGAGTTAAGGAAACATAAGCTAAGAGCAACATATGGATTTTAAAAGAATTGCAGTTTAAGTCACAGTAATGCTTGGACTGTAAGGAGATCCAATCAGTCCATTCTGAAGGAGATCAGCCCTGGGATTTCTTTGGAAGGAATGATGCTAAAGCTGAAACTCCAGTACTTTGGCCACCTCATGCAAAGAGTTCACTCACTGGAAAAGACTTTGATGCTGGGAAGGATTGGGGGCAGGAGGAGAAGGGGACAACAGAGGATAAGATGGATTGATGGCATCACTGACTCGATGGACGCGAGTCTGAGTGAACTCGGGGAACTGGTGATGGACAGGGAGGCCTGGCATGCTGTGATTCAAGGGGTCGCAAAGAGTCGGACACGACTGAGCGACTGAACTGAATTGAATTGCATGCTTTCGAGGGTTGAGGACAGCCACTAGGCCATCGTGGTAAAGAGAAGGATAGTGAATAGCAAGGAGACACCGAATAGCAGGGAGAAGTCAGATTACACCAGCCGCAATCCAAATGTGGGGCTTTCCGGGTGGCTCAGTGGTAAAGAATCCACTTGCTGGTGTAGGAGATGATGTAGGTGTAGGGTTTGATCCCTGGGTTGGGAAGATCCCTTGGAGAAGGAAATGGCAACCCACTCCAGTATTCTTGCCTGAGAAATCCCATGGACAGAGGAGCTTGGCAGGCTACAGACCATCGGTTCACAAAGAGTCGGACACAACTTAGCGACTAGACAACAACAAATCCAATTGTGGGTATATTTATAAAGTGGTTGAATACAAGGTTTCTGGGTAGCCTACTCTGCTCACTCATTAGCTAAGCAACTCGCAGGTGATACATGGGCCATTGTGTGCTTTTATCAGGATCACAAATGTCTATTAACACATCACTCTTTGGGATCACTAGAACAATTTAAATCTTGAATGTTACATCTGGAAATGCCAGGTTCTTTGGTATACTTAAAGTGAAAATGAAAGCGAAGTCATTCAGTTGTGTCCGACTCTTTGCAACCCTGTGGACTGTAGCCCACCAGGCTCCTCTGTCCATGGGATTCTCCAGGTAAGAATACTGGAATGGGTTACCATTTCCTTCTCCAGGGGATTTTCCCGACTCAGAGATCGAACCCAGGTCTCCCAAATTGCAGGCATGCACAGGCAGACACTTTAACCTCTGAGCCACCAGGGAAGCTTTGCTATACTTAACTTACATAAAATTAACCTTATGAAATAATTTGGAAAAATACTTAATAAAATAATTGCACGTTAAAAGAGGCAATAAAAGATTATCCTTTCACAAGTAAAAAAATAAAAAATTGCAGTTTAACTACCAATAATTATTTAATACAAAAATCCAAATTGAATGGTCATATTTTACCTTGCTTTAGTGCTTTCAATTCAGTTCAGTTTAGTCGCTCAGTCGTGTCCGACTCTTTGCAACCCCATGAATCGCAGCATGCCAGGCCTCCCTGTCCATCACCAACTCCCGGAGTTCACTCAGACTCACGTCCATCGAGTCAGTGATGCCATCCAGCCATCTCATCCTCTGTCGTCCCCTTCTCCTCCTGCCCCCAATCCCTCCCAGCATCAGAGTCTTTTCCAATGAGTCAACTCTTTGCATGAGGTGGCCAAAGTACTGGAGTTTCAGCTTTAGCATCGTTCCTTCCAAAGAAATCCCAGGGCTGATCNTCAGCCTTCTTCACAGTCCAACTCTCACATCCATACATGACCACTGGAAAAACAATAGCCTTGACTAGACGGACCTTTGTTGGCAAAGTAATGTCTCTGCTTTTCAATATGCTATCTAGGTTGGTCATAACTTTCCTTCCAAGGAGTAAGCATCTTTTAATTTCATGGCTGCAATCACCATCTGCATTGATTTTGGAGCCCCCCAAAATAAAGTCTGACACTGTTTCCACTGTTTCCCCATCTATTTGCCATGAAGTGATGGGACTAGATGCCATGATCTTCGTTTTCTGAATGTTGAGCTTTAAGCCAACTTTTTCACTCTTCTCTTTCACTTTCACCAAGATGCTCTTTAGCTCTTCTTCACTTTCTGCCATAAGGGTGGTGTCATCTGCATATCAGAGGTTATTGGTATTTCTCTCAGCAATCTTGATTCCAGCTTGTTCTTCTTCGAGCCCAGTGTTTCTCATGATGTACTCTGCATATAAGTTAAATAAGCAGGGTGACAGTATACAGCTTTGACGTACTCCTTTTCCTATTTGGAATCAGTCAGTTGTTCCATGTCCAGTTCTAACTGTTGCTTCCTGACCTGCATACAGGTTTCTCAAGAGGCAGGTCAGGTGGTCTGGTATTCCCATCTCGTGTGGTTTAGATGGTGTATATTATTTTCTTTTTTTAGCCTGTTTACTAGTTGATCTATTTGCTTCCTTTTGTTAACTGATTCTAGGTAGGAGAAGGCAATGGCGACCCACTCCAGTACTCTTGCCCGGAGAATTCCATGGATGGAGGAGCCTAGTGGGCTGCTGTCTATGGGATTGCACAGAGTCGGACACGACTGAAGCGACTTAGCAGCAGCAGCAGCAGTGACCTAAAAAAATGTTTCTCAAGCTGGTGGTTAGGACTCTTGAACAAATCAATTGTCCTGATACAGTGAAAGAGCCGAGAATGGAAACCTGCAAATTCTCAAAAGAAAAGAAATAGAACTCTGGGATTTTCTTCCTCCAAATGTGCCAGCTCCCAGCCTGCTTGCTTTTCTTTCTTTTTCCTGGCAACTCCAGGAATCTAAGTGACATTACCTGATGACTGATGGGAGAATGATGAGCAAAGTAACAGATAATGGGTAAGAAAGTGTAAAGTGTAATGGAGACAGCAATGGTTTTAGACTACTTTTTTATATAAAATTATCTACTTTAATTTCAAAGGGTAATTACTTTACATAGATTACTATTTATTGCTGCCTCTCAAAATTTTCCTAATCACTGGAAGCTTGTGACTTATCTCTTTTGAAACTCTGAACTGTAAACCAGTATGATCCCTTCACCATCTGAGTTTTATTCATTATCCAACACATATTTATTCAAACTTCATACACCAGTTAAACAGAGAGGAACAGAAGAGACAAGTTCTCATAGAGAGTCTATGAATATCTTAGCTTTTCTTCTTCAAGTCTTTGGTTGCTTCTGAATTAAAATAATTTCTGCCAAACCAAACTAAGATCATCAAAGTGCCCAGGCTGGCCAAGAATGGCTTAGATTAAGCATCTAGCTGCTCAGTGAAGTCAACAAAGTATAGTCAGAAAGTACGTGATTGAGACCAGAGAAATCTGCTGGGGAAAGTGAAGCAGGTGTGTCCCATGGGGTAAGAGAGGGCACCATGGGTAGACAGCATTGTGCTCTCACGCTCAGTTGCTTTAGTCATGTCCGAGTCTTTGTGATCCCTTGAGCTATAGCCCACCAGACTCCTCTGTCCATGGGATTCTCCTGGCAAGTATACTGCCGTGCCCCCCTCCTGAGGACCTTCCCGACCCAAGGATCGAACCTGTATCTTTTACATCTCCTGCACTGGCAGGCGGGCTCTTTACCACTAGCTCTGCCTGTTATCCTACTTAAGATTTACTGTGATTTTTGGCTATGTAGGTGAATGTTTTAAAAATCAAATTTGGAAAGTGTTCAGCTATTATTTCTTCAAGTATTTCTTTCTCTGTGTCTCTCTCCCTTCTTCTTCCTTCTGTTCTTCAGATTGGACAGTCTCTCTTTATCTGTCTGTAAGTTTGCAGGCTCTTCCTTCTGCCTGTTCAGATTTATTTTTGAACCAATCTAGTGATTTTTTTCATTTTGGTTATTGTACTCTTCAACTCCAGAACTTTTTTTTTTTCCCTGAAAAACTTTTTGTTTCTTTATTGATATTCTCTATTTGGTGACGTCTGATTGTAATGTATTAGTCACTCAGTCGTGTCCGACTCTGTGACCCCATGGGGTGTAGCCTTGCCTTGGGATTTTCCAGGTAAGAATACTGGAGGGGTTGTCATTTCCTTCTCCAGGGCATCTTTCTGACCCAGTGATCAAAACCAGGTCTCTTGCCTTGCAGGCAGACTCTTTACCATCTAAGCCAACAGGAAAGCCTTTCATTTAGTGATTAAACGTGGCTTCTTTTCATTCTTTAAACATATCTACAATAGCAAATATGAAGTCTCTGTCTACTAAGTCCAATATCTGGGCTCTCTTTAGAGAGTTTTATTGATCATTTGTTTTCCAGTGTATAGGCTACATTTTCCTGTTTCTCTGCATTTCTGGTAACAAAAAACCTGAACACGCTGGATAATATATCATGGTAATTCTGGATTTAGATCCTCCCAAGGGGAGTTGTTGGTTTGTGAAGTGTCTTGCCTGGACTGATATAGTCTGTTCAGCAGGTCAGCAACTGGCTGCTAAAGTTTCTGACCAGGTTTTTAAAGTTTTTAATTGTTTTTATGTTCAAGTCAATTCTTAGCAATCATTTCTGGTTCAGCATAGCTGCATGGTTATCCAATGATTGTCATAAGTTTACCTTAAACATCTTGAGTTAGCAAGGCTTCCATCCATTGCCAAGGGATCTGTATGGCTTGGTGCATACTTTCAAAGTTCAAATGGTTCATAATTCTCTCTGAGCTTTCACTTTCTGTTTGCATAGGTCCTCATGCTCATTTAGCAGCCCTGGGACCCACTTTGGTCTTTCCTGAATGTGCATACATCCTTCTACATGCACATAGTCTTTCAGATCTCCAGGAATATGTTGGATCTTTTCAAAACTCCCATGGCTGTCTCTTTTCTCCAGATATCCCTTTAACATTTTTGACTGGTCTCTGCTTATTTCAACCAGCAGGCTTAGGCAAATGCAATATTGGCTTTCCCAACTGCTTGCCACTAATTGCTTTTAAAAAAATTTATTTATTTTAATTGGAGGCTAATTACTTTACAATATTGTTATTGCTTTTGTTTTTGACCATACCCTAGGGTATAAGATTTTTATGGGAAGCTTCAGATATGATCAGCCCCCTCCACGGCAGTGAGGTTTTTGGTCTTCATGGTAACTGAACCATGGATCTGGGGGCTGGGAGGAGTGGGGAATAAATGCTACAGATCCCACTCTTCTTACTGCAAGTCAGTTGCTTTTTCCTGAATAAATGATTTTCAATTTGTTTTATGCCTTTGGTTAATTTCTAAAGTTTTGAAATTGCTGCTTTTGAGAATTTTGCCAGTTATGTCAATGCTTTTTAAGGGAAGATTTTCCAGGGTTCTTTTCCCACCATTTGAGAAGTGCCCAACTCTCTCAGCATCTCTGCTTGGCACCTGAAACTCTAATTAATTATACAGAAAAAAGCCTAGCCACAAAACTAAGTATACTACTGGTTGAGATGATAGCAAAGTAACTGCAAACAAGTAAGAGTCTACCCAGAAAACTTAAAAACAAATTAATTTCATGAAACATATGCAAGCGAGAGGCTTCCCAGGTGGAACTAATGGTCAAGAACCCACCTACCAATGTAGGAGACATAAGACATGCAAGTTTGATCCCTGCGTGGGGAGGATCCCCTGGAAGAGGGCACAGCAACCCACTCCAGCATTCTTGTCTGGAGAATACCATGGACGGAAGAGCCAGGTGGGCTATAGTCCATGGGGTTGCAAAGAGTCCGACACAACTGAAGCAATTTACCACGCATGCAAGCAAGAAGCTTTGTAGATTTATCATTAGGAAGTGTCCGATGACTAGCCTCCCTTTAGAATTCCTATACTATTCTTTGCATATTTTAGTCGGTACAGTCACCAAATGGTTTCTCCGCTAAGCTATGAGCTACTCATAATAAAAGGTTCTGTTTTAATACTATAAGGAGTCTGTTGATGTGTGATCAGAGCCTACGGTAAATACTCTATTAGCTTTTTAAGACTTATTTATATATTTATTTATTTATTTTTGGCTGTGCTGGGTCTCCATTGTTGTGCTGACTTTTCTCTAGCCGCAGTGAAAGGGGTTCCTCTCTAGTTGTGGTACACAGGTTTCTTTTTGTGATGGCTTGTCTTGTTGCAGAACACAGGCTCTAGAGTGTGTAGGCTTCAGTTGTTCCCAGGGTCTAGAACACAGGCTCAGTAGTTGCTCTGGGGTAGGTGGGATCTTCCCAGATCAGGTATCAAAACCTGTTTCCAGGTTCTTTTCCACTGACCCACAAGATATGTTTTAGAGATGGCCCAAGGCTGAGGGCAATGCTAATAGTGCCTAAACAGTGAAACAATCGAATTTCCTTTCCAAAAAATAATCAGTCTTTTGCATACAGATTTCAAAAATTAATTTGAGTTGTTCTTTTATACACATTCTGCAATTAATTATCTTTAACCCAATTTGGTATTGACTTCTGAGACATCTTTCTTTCAAGAAGCATATTCCCAAAAGAAAAGTGCTAAAATCATCTTGGCTAGTTCTGTTGTTTAATGGCACCTCCGTGACACGTGTTAACTTCTGACTTGTGTTTGCAATAGCTTGAATAAATTACAGTTATCAACCATTTGAGAGCAGCCAATATCAAAAGCTCAGAACACTTGTCAATTAGGAAGTGATTAACTGCAAAGTATTTGCTATCACATTCTCTTTAGTATCAAATTGTCAATGTGTTCTTTGTCACCTCCTATAGCTCCCACATCCCCTGTGAGGTCACCTCTAGCCTGCGTTTCCACTGGGACAATCCCTCTGACTGTAGATGTCCCTCTGTTCTCATTTCAAGGGCGAGACTGGTTTCCCCTGAATTCTACATGGTAGAGCAGATTGCTGCAAGCAGTAAGAATGTATCACAATCCGAGACAATGGAAAGGAAATAACCATATTGCACAGATCCAGAATGTCTGGAGGGTTCAGGCTCAGATAGGCTGTCTGCCTGACACACACAGCTAACATCTCTGTGGTCATGGGGGGTTCACCTCCCACCTCTGAGATAGCTATCAGCATTTCCGTGTCTCCTAGTCCAAGCCCTACTCATTTCTGGCTCTAAAAGAGAAATTTTTCCTTTAAGCCAGACTTCCTTCTGATTCCTCATTCTCTGACCCAGAATTATTCTCTTTTCCCAATATTAAGCAATCTAGATATTTATCTTGTTGAAGGATTCTTCAAGTCTACCCACCAGGGTGTGGCGTTATCCTGTGATGCCCAATAGGACAAAAACAAAAAAGTATAGTGTCACCACCAATTTTCAAAGCTTGAGTCAGTTGGTCTAAAAGAAAAGCAATTATTTTATACTAATTATTTTTTCATCCCTTCTCATTAAATATTTATGAAATCTGGAGGTTGGGTCCTACCAACCAGAAGTTTATCACATAAATTTGCTCAGTATTCTAGACAAGATGACTTTCTAGGAACCATGATAAATATAGAGAAAAAGTTAAAGTCCCTTACATTGTATTTTTTGAATGAGAGAAATACTTTCTGGTAATTAAATTAGGCAAAATTTGATATTGATATAATTCTATATATTGATATTGCCAAGGGGAAAGAGAAATTCATTACAGTAGGGAAGATTTGGGGATGTAGAGCTGGGTTAAGACTTTGTATTAATAGATAAACTCAAGTTTGAATTGGATTTTGAGGGATAGGTTGTATTTCAACAGGTGGAGTGTAAGAAGCTGGCATTCCTGATGGAGGGAGAACCCTGCATACACAAGGGCACATGATGAGAAGCAGTGAACATGTTCAGGAAATGCTTAGTCTCCCTGCTTAGCTACGCCTTTGACATTAGGGAGAGAGAAAGAAGGAAAGGCTGGAGAGGTAGGAAGGGAACAGTCATGGAAGGCTTTGAATATCTACTAGGGATTTTGGATGGAGAAGGCGATGGCACCCCATTCCAGTACTCTTGCCTGGAAAATCCCATGGACAGAGGAGCCTGGTAGGCTGTGGTCCATAGGGTCTCGAAGAGTCGGACATGACTGAGTGACTTCCCTTTCCCTTTCCACTTTCATGCACTGGAGAAGGAAATGGCAACCCACTCCAGTGTTCTTGCCTGGAGAATCCCAGGGACAGGGGAGCCTGGTGGGCTGCCATCTATGGGGTCACACAGAGTCAGACACGACTGAAGTGACTTAGCCGCAGCAGCAGGGATTTTGGATAGCTTTTCTACAAAGAGGAGTGAGAAGGAAGTAGTGAGTTAGCCCCTTAGGTTGCCAAAAAGGTAATAGGAATTTGAAGCCCTGGGGAGATTTTGTCTGTTAGATTGATGTTTTCCTTGTCAATGACAAATTATCTAATAAAATGTCATGTTGGTAAGGCTACAGCAACTGGCAGATGAATTTCCTAGGAAGAGTGAACAGAAATACCTGCTGAGCTCCTAGTAAGTGTCATTCACTGAAGTGGATGGTGCAAGTGTTGAGTTTAAGGGAAGGGAATACAAAATGAGTTTAAGCAGGAGTTTTCCCCTGGGAGTTTTCTTAAGAGTTGAATTCAAATACAGGAAGTGTGGCAAGTGGCAGGAAGAAGGTTACTCTAGAATTCACGCATAATTTATATTTTGTATTGAACATGTCAATACAGGCAATGCTAATACAGTGAAGCTATCTTCTCTTGAGTTTTACATTTGAATTTCTTTATCCCACCTTACCACGCCCATTAATGACTCAGCATCTTGCAATTACAGTGGTGTCTGCTCAGCAAGCTGACAGATTCTCATGAAACCCAAAGGGAAAAGAAAAGTCTCTAGAAGAGGAAACTCACTCACATGCTTCCTTTCTCTCTATTTTTGCCACATCCCACAAGCAGAGGTATGTGGTGCAAATACAGATGGTGGTTTGTGATTCACTTCTAGATTCAAGAAACAGTCTAAGAGATGCAATCTGGGTGATAAAAAGTTAGAATGTGCAGTAATTTTGGTTGGTTATGGGACCATGGCAGGAGTATTGGAAATGAGGACTGACCTAGAAAGTCTGAATGGTGCCTATGATGAAAAGAATGGATTGGGAAGAGAGGTGAGTGGAGAGCAAACTCAGCAGATACTAGTCAGGAATATTGTTCCAGAATACCTGGAACTTTGGGGCTTCCCTGATGACTCAGTGGTAAATAACCCGCCTGTCGATGCAGGAGATATAAGAGATGTGGGTTTGATCCCTGGGTTGGGAAGATCCCCTGGAAGGGGGCATGGCAACCGACTCTAGTATTCTTGCCTGGAGAATCCCATGGATGGAGGAGTCTGGAGGGCTACAGTCCATGGGGTCACAAAATAGTTGGACACAACTTTAACAACAATGACCTGGAACTACTCATTCCCAAATTCCTCTTATCTCTCCACCCAGCCCTGCGCTCTTTCACCCCATCAAAGCCCAAGATGGAGAGTCTTCAGCCTGGAGGGGAGCTCCAGCCTCCAGTAGTCACCAGCCTTTTCAGGGAATAACCAGACTCTCTGTTTGCCCTGGAAGATTCCCTTCTCCTCTGTCTCAAGATGTCTTTTTTTTTTTTTTTTTTCACATGTATCAGCCCCTCTTGTTGACACTGGAACCATCTTTTTGTCTCACCTCCCGTCTCTGTGGCTTTTGACTTGATTAGAGGGAAAATACTTCCTTTTGAACACACCTGTCACTCCCTTGGACACCCCCTTGCAGAAAGCTATCATTTTCAGATAGGTCCTACCTTAAGGAAAGAGCAGGGTACCAGTTGTGAGAAGCATTGGAGGCCATTCCTTGAGTCATCTTCAAAAACATGTTTTTGGGAGCATGCCAACCCGATTTTACAGGGATGGCAGGGCTGCAGATGGAACATGGAAAGAAATGATTGCCCAGGGCCAACTCCACAAACAAATGATGAGCTAATTTCTCCTCAGTGAGAGTGTTCTGTATTTGCTGGTCAGAATCTGCCAAAAAGTTCAAGTTCATATGCTTAGAGCTGTATCTCTCCTTATGTCTATCTGGCTCCATTTAATGTTTAAATAGCCCATTTCACTGAGCCTTAGGCTGAACAGTGTGGAGTCATTTATTCATACCTGAGGTGGTAATCAAGCTAATGAAGAAAATCAGAGGAAAGACAGTCAGCTGAATTTAAGGGTAAAACATCACGTAGTGTGGTGTGTGTGTGCCTAAGTGAGTTCAACCATCCATTAGTCACATATTGTTCTCCTTTGTGGCTTATTTAAAGCACAGTTTATCTTTAGTTTGACTTTCCATTTAGAAAGTGTCTTGCCCATCTTTCCTTTGTGTGTCTCTTTTTATGAACTCAAGGAAGGTAAATTTGTATTGTCACCTAGGCAAAACATAATTAGAAAGGAGAATGAATTATTTCAAAATCACTATAATGTTTTCTAGAACTGAAGATGAATATTTTTGTGTTGTTATCCAACATTTCAAAATGGTCTGTGTTTCTGTTAATTTCCGCACCAAAGATAACCAGGATTACAAACCAAAGTACGATCCAGCCTAATATTAAAATAAAAGAGACCAAAGTACATTTCTCAATTTGCATGCTGTTACAGTTTCTTTTTCAAGATAGCTTCATTGAGATATAATTAACATACCATACAATTCACACATTTATAGCCTACAGTTCAAGGGTTTTTAATATATTCATAGATGTATGCAACCATTCCTGCAATCAATTTTGGAACAATTTTTTCATTTCAGAAGGAAACCTTGTACATTTTAGCCATTACCTCCCTCACTCCCTGGCCTCCCTGCCCCAGCCTGCTGCTGCTGCTGCTAAGTTGCTTCAGTCATGTCTGAATCTGTGCGACCCCATAGACGGCAGCCCACCAGGCTCCCCTGTCCCTGGGATTCTCCAGCCTGAGGCAACCACTAATCTACTTTCTGTCTCTAAAAGTTCCTTATTCTGGACATGTCATGCGAATAGAATCATGTTATATCTAGTCTTTGTGGCTACTTTCTTTCAGTTTGCACATTTCCAAGGTTCATTTACATTGTATTAATAGTGTGCATCAGTACTCTATCACTTTTTCTGTACAAATAATGCTCCATTTTATAGTTATGTAACATTTTGAACAATCACTTGTCCCTTGATGGGTTATTTGGGTTATTTCAATAACCATTTGGGTTATTTCTAAATTTTGGCTATTATGAAAAATGCTGCCTTGAGCATTCATGTATAAGTTCTTGTGTGGTCATAATTTGTTGTTACAGCTTCTGTTGTCAACCGTAAAAGAAAGCCTTCATCCATCCAACGACTCATCCATCCATTTTCTGTGTCAGAGGTAGCAGCCATTGTTGGTGCCCTTCCCAGTCCATATGGGTATAATAAATAGTTGAATAAATACATGGCGGGGGGGTGAATATACAAATCAGTGCAGAAGAATTCAAAGTAATTTTGTAGATATTCCATCCTCAAGATACCCTGTTCCACAGAATCAGCTGTTCATAGGGACTCTGTCAAAGAGGATAGTGCAGAATGGGAAATAAAGGAGTAATATTACAGAAGAGAAATTTGATAAATACCACCTCACCTGGGGATCGAGGTTAACATCCACAATGATAAGTCATATTGATAATATGTACCCTTCTTATGAATTAATGAAATGACATGCAATCTTCCTCCTAAAAACGTAACTCCTGTCTAATTGAGAAAAATGTCAGACAAATTCCAGTTGAGGGATATCTACAAAATACTTGACCAGTACTCCTCAAAACTGTCAAGGTCATCATAAACAAGGATATTCTGAAAAGCAGTAATGGCCAAGAGGCATTTAAGGAACTATGATAACTAAATATAATGTAGTCCTGGATATGATATTGGAATAAGAAAAGGATATTAGGAAAAAAACTAAGGGTAACAATAAAGTACAACTCTAGTTAATAAAAATGTATCAACTTTGGTTCATTAATTGAGACAAATCCTATTAGTGTAAGATACTAATAATGGGGGAAACTAGATGTAGGGTATTTGGAAGTCTGTATTTTTCAGTAAATTTAAAACTATGCCTAAAAAAATATTTTTAGGTCTTCCCTGGTGGCTCAGTGGTAAAGAATCCACTTGCCAATGGAGGAGACAAAGTTTCAATCCTTGATCCAGGAAGATCCCACGTGCTGGGGAGCAACTGATCATATGCGCCACAACTACTGAGCCTACATGCTTCAACTACCAAAGCCCATGCACTCTAGAACCTACGCTCTGCAGTAAGAGAAATCACCACGATGAGAAGCCTGTGCACCGAGCTACAGAGTAGTCCTTGCTCTCCCAACTAGAGAAAAGCCCACAAAGCAACAAAGACCTAGCGCAGTCAAAAACAAATAAATTAATAAATAAAATTATTTTTAAAAGAAACTAAAAAGGAAAAAATTAAAAACGCTCTTCTAAAACTTTTTTTTTAAAAAAACAGATGAAGACCATTTTTAAAAAACACAAATTTATTGATTTTCTAATTCTTATTCTCTTTTGCATATATCCACTTCTCTTCAGTCGGAGCACTGGTGAGTGCTGCCTGTGACAACTTCTCCAGGGTTAAGAAATCAACTCAATGATGCCAAAGAAGAAGGAGAAAGGGACAGTGGACTGAAAGTCAGGAAACCACACTCTGCTCTCTAATTTCCTGTGACCAGGGCAGCTGCTCTGTGTCTCTGGATCTCCATTTTCTTTCAAAACTGTGAATGAGTGGGGATAGAATGGGTGAATGAACTCGAAGGGCTTATCTAACCTAAAACCTCTGGGCTCCCATTTTATCAGGCTAAAAATTCTTGGCTCCATCTTGACTGCTCTCATATACCCTACATCTGGCCCATCAGTGTGTCCCAGGGTCTGTACCTGAATCTGATCAGTCCTCACTTCTGGTTCGGCTGCTGCCTTGGTCCAAGCAATCACTGTCCCTCCTGGAATTATTGTAATAGTCTTCACACTTTTTTCCTGCTTTTCTTTTTGCATCCTCACAATTCCCAATATAGGAACTGAAACGATCTTTTAACACAGAAGTCAAATCATGTCATTTCTCTGTACAAAGCACTGATGACTTCCCATCTCACTTGCTGGAAAAGACAATCTCCCTTCACTGGCTTCTAAAGTCCTAAATGATCTGGATTTCCATTTCTCTCTGACCTCAAGTCTTGCTCTCTTCCCTTCAGTCACTCCAACCCCACTGGCCTCCTTGGACACACGAAGAACATTTCTGCCTCAGGGCCTTTGAGCCACTGTTCCCCTGCATGAGATGCTCTTTCTCTGGAGAGCCGCATTTTGCTCCCTTACCCCTTTCAGTCACCAAACTGGAGAGACTGTCCTCAAATCCTTTGTTATAAAACAGCAACTTCCTCCCTGACCCTGGGAAAGACTGAAGGCAGGAGAAGAGGACAACAGAGGATGAGATGGTTGGTTGGCATGGACATGAGTTTGAGCAAATTCCAGGAGATGGTGAAGGACAGGGAAGCCTGGCATGCTGCAGTCAGTGGGGTCACTCAGAGTCAGACACAACTGAGAAACTAACAACAACAAACCTCCTCGCCCCTTCACCTCCAGCCCAGCCTCTTCCTCCCAGCTTTGCTTTGTTTTTTTCTACAGAACTTATCACCATCTGATGTCTCATATCGGAGAAGGCAATGGCACCCCACTCCAGCACTCTTGCCTGGGAAATCCCATGGACGGAGGAGCAAGCTATCTGCTGACTTTCAGTCCCTTGTGCACAAGAAACTAAGCATCCTAAAGCATTAGGACTTTGTGATTGTCGCTGCTGTGTTCCCAGTGCTTAAAGCAGTTCCTGGTCCATAGGATTTACTTAATAAACGTGAGTTGAACAAATGCATGTGAATGAATGATGAATGAATAAGTGAACAATTGCTTCTGTGGATACAGGAACTTGTCTCCTATGGCTTGGTTCACTCCTCATCTTCCTCTTCTCCTTCCTCAAATATATGAGTTAAATCTCTCTTCCCTGAGGTTTTAGGCTTTTGTACATTTAAGCTGGGAAGATTCCACTGAACTGACTTTCTGCTGGGTCACATCCCCTTTTATAGCAGTAGGTGGGTTGGCCTCGTGCTTGCATGGACATAAGGTAAAGAGAGAATTTACAATGCTTAAAAAAGAAATCAGTCAAAATTTCAGAAATGTTACACTGTTACTCCCTTCTCACACTACTCTTAGCTTTTTGGTTTTCAGGTGTGTCTCCCTTCATAGGCTGTGAGCAACTTTCATGGAAGGGTTATGTGTTACCCACCTTTGTATTCCCAGTTTGTAGCATGGTGCTCAGCCCATAGCAGTTTTTCCATCAATATTCACGAGTGTCTCTGAATTAATAAAATAGAAGCACTGAGGATGTTTCTGGCAGGATGCTGAAAGTTCCATCTTTATTTGGTTTCTGGTTGAGATGAAGGAAGTTTTTCTGTGAAAACATTCCAGCTGGATGTAAATATAACTGCAAAGACTGACTTACCAGCAATCCCTTTATGGCCCAGAAACATGAAGACAGCTCCACAAGGGATTAAGTTCCAACTCTATCACCAATATGGCCCTTTGGGCAATATACTTAAGTTTCTTCATTTCCTAATAGCCTTATTCATCAATATTATACTATCCTTCAGTCATATAGGAGGAAGTAGCCAGCAGGCAATGCTGGCTCCAGAGCCCACACTGATAAGTTCATTTCAGTTGCTCAGTCCTGTCTGATGTTTGTGACTCCATGGCAAGCCAGGCCTCGCAGTCCATCACCAACTCCCGGAGTTTACTCAAACTCATGCCCATTGAGTCAGTGATGTCATCCAACCATCTCATGCTCTTCGCCTTCATCTCATCCCCTTCTCCTTCTGCCTTCAGTCTTTCCCAGCATCAGGGTCTTTTTGAATGAGTCAGCTCTTTGCATCAGGTGGCCAAAGGATTGGACTTTCAGCTTCAACATCAGTCCTTCCCACGAACATTCAGGACTGATTTCCTTTAGGATGGAATGGTTGGATCTCCTTGCAGTCCAAGGGACTCTCAAGAGTCTTCTCCAACACCACAGCTCAAAAGCATCAATTCTTCAGTGCTCAGCTTTCTTTATAGTCCAACTCTCACATCCATACATGACTACTGGAAAAACCATAGCCTTGACTAGACAGACCTTTGTTGGCAAAGTAACATCTCTGCTTTTTAATATGCTGTCTAGGGTGGTCATAGCTTTTCTCCCAGTAAGTGAGCATCTTTTAATTTCATGGCTGCAATCACCATCTGCAGTGATTTTGGAGCCCCCCAAAATAAAGTCTGACACTGTTTCCACTGTTTCCCCATCTATTTGCCATGAAGTGATGGGACCAGATGCCATGATCTTTGTTTTCCGAATGTTGAGCTTTAAGCCAACTTTTTCACTTTCCTCTTTCACTTTCATCAAGAGGCTCTTTGGTTCTTTTTCACTTTCTGCCATAAGGGTGGTGTCATCTAAATATCTGAGGTTATTGATATCTCTCCTGACAGTCTTGATTCTAGCCTGTGTTTCATCTAGCCCAGGGTTTCTCATGATGTACTCTGCATATAAGTTAAGTAAGCAGGGTGACAGTATACAGCCTTGACATACTCCTTTTCTTATTTGGAACCATTCTGTTATTCCATGTCCAGTTTCAACTGTTGCTTCCTGACCTGCATACAGGTTTCTCAAGAGGCAGGTCAGGTGGTCTGGTATTCCCATCTCTTTCAGAATTTTCCACAGTTTATTGTGATCCACACAGTCAAAGGCTTTGGCATAGTCAATAAAGCAGAA
>SJYQ01104801.1:73632-112441 GCA_006410935.1 Redunca redunca | reverse complement strand
ATAAATGCAAAATGAAACAATATTAAGACACATTTCAGTGGATGCCTATCAAAATGCCAGAGGTTAAAATAACTTTATACATAGCTAGTGGCCTTATAAATTGGTGTAGCTTTTTTGGATAGACATTTGATGATGTGTCAAAAGATATTTTTTTTACCTTTGGAACAGCAATTTTTACAAGCTAGCAATTGATCTTTAAGAAAGCATCATAAATGTGTCAAAAGTGCAGATTTTATCCAAAGAATTTTTTAATAAGAATAAATTTAAATGTTTCCCCAAATAAGAGAGTTAAGTAGCTTATGGTGTATTCATAAGGTTAAAAGAAAGTAATATATATATATCTTCCTTTTATAAATGAATTTTCAGAACAATAGCTGATATGAAGAGTATACAATATATTTTGTTTGGTGAAAAAGCACTACATGAAATAGTACGTATAGTGTCGACTTTCTTTTTTTGGTCAAAAGAAAATTCATGTAAAGTAAAAGACAGAAGCAAGATACACACATCAAGTGTGAATAGTGGTTACCTCTAAGTGGTGGAATTGTTTGGCTTGTCTATGCTATATACATTTTCTTTAATTAGCATACATTCTGTGGGAAAATATTTAAACTGGGTGTTTTGTTTTTTTTTACAAAGTTGGCCGCCGGCATGGGCAGATAAAACAAGCCGCACTCTTTGTCTGGTCTGTCACCCCTCCACAAAGGGCTGATATTACTTTGCTGACAACCCTGAAGACCACTCAATCTCACGTTGCAGGTCCTGCCATGATGGGAACAAACCCAGTTCAAGGAGAGAATTTCAAAATGTACTCGAGTGAACAGTTTCTCCTCTTCCAGACTCGGGTGCACAAATGCTACAGTAATATTTTTGTCCACAGATTCGGAGGGAAAAAAATCTGACCCGGGAAAGACACGCCCTTGGTTTGTCCATTGTGAATTTCTTTGAGAAGTGCAGGGAGAGGAGGGGTTGGGGGGTTCCGTGTGGTTGGTTTTTACTGAATAGCACTAAGCTTCGAGAAAGCCCATAACTAATTGGCTCTGTCGGAGGGGGAAATGCTATTAAGACTTTTCTTTCTTTTTTTGTGCAGCAGGCACAGAGCTGTGACACGGCATGTTGTGCAGTAATATTGGTGTTCTAGCCGATGCTCTCCTGGACAGAGGACCAAGGAGAAAAGCAACTGAGATTAGCATCCAGTGACCAGCATCACATTTGCATCTGAAAGTGCCCGCCACGAACAGCTGAGGCAGCATTTGTGCAGGAGGAGAGGGGACTTGCATAAATCCACCCGGGGTTTGTGTCCTGTCCGAAGCCTCTGAGTCAAGACTTGTACAGCTCTAGCCTCCAGAAGAGAGCCTTCTGGAGTCAGTATTAACATCTTATCTCAAAAGAAATAGCCCCTATCTCAGGTTAAATACTCCATTTGGTGAGGATTCCAAGAGCGACATTTTTAGTTCCTTACCAGCTTGCTTTTTCTCATCCTTCCTGCCTAAAGCTCCACCTCTTTCACCATAGGGAGGATGTGGTCTGATATTCCTTTGTTACGTCATATGAAAATGTGTGGGGGAACAGTCCTTGAAGTTGAACAGATAAAAATCTCTTTAGCCCTGGAAATCTGATTAATTTTTTCTTCTCCCTGAGGGTGTGAGTGCAGGACCTTACTTGGTCAATTGTTCTGGTACACAACTCTGTCCTCTGGTGGGGGGGCGCTGGAGCGGGAGTCGGGGAAAGGCAGGGACAAAGGAATGGAATTCCACTTCCTCCTCAGGGAAAGAGAAAAACTTGACATTGTGAGTTTTCCCAGGCTTCTTTTGGGACCTCAAATAAGACTGAATTGCATCATTTCAGAAAAATGCAAGAGGCAACCTACACCCCATCCATAAGCTCTGATAATATAGAGTCCAGGGATTAGAGAAAGGGAGAAACACATGCATGATTTCCTGGCCTGAGCACAATTAAAGACCTTGATTGCAAAACCTAAGTGCCTCCAGACTGAAGAACTACAGAGGCAGGCACTGAAATTCACCATGAAGGGATCCTAATGCCACATGGAGCTCTTTCACAACCCAACCCGGAGACACATATGAGAGTCTTTTTCCACTGCGCAGTAAACTCAAGGTTTTCCATATTGGAAACCTTGCCCGTCCCTCCAATAGAGATCAGTATTTGAAGACAAACAGAGCTTTTAAGTTGTGGCCATTTATTTCATAGATAGAGAAGGAAATGGCAACCTACTCCAGTATTCTTGCCTGGAGAATCGCTGGGACAGAGAAGCCTGGTGGGCTGCCGTCTGTGGGGTCGCACAGAGTCGGACACGACTGAAGTGACTTAGCAGCAGCAGCTTCTCTGAGGTCTCAGGCTAATTTCTTGATATTCAGTTGTTTGCAATTGTTTGTGCTTTAAAACGTGTTGATTATTTACTGTTGAACAGCAAGGATGGGCTCAGAGTGAAGCTGCTGAGCTTGGGACCCTACCCAACTCCTCAGAGGTCCTCAGCAACCATCCAAGTGATGGCCCAGGCCCAACTGACATGAAGGAGAGGGAGTGGGTTTCTATTAAAGAGCTGTTTATTAGGCACCTATTGTGCTATAACTGTGTTAGAGAATGCAAAGATAAATATGACACCAGCCCTGCCCTAAAGAATATCATAGTCTGATGGGAAAATACACATAAAAATGAATTAATGTAATATGATAAGTGCTAAACTGGCACTATGAACAAACACTATTTCTATACACTGATCTTGGGCGTAAAGGAGGGCCTTTAAAAATCTTTCAGCAAAAATCATGATCCAAAAGAATTTATCCAGACTTATTACAGAGAATCCTTTCTTTGATTCCTAATTCAGTGGTATCCAAGGTAGGTGTGGGTACCCTAGAAGGTGCAGAAAATAATTGTGCAGATGTAGAAATAAAATATTATAACTTATGTTTATGCTTGTTAATGTATTCTTTAGATTTTTTGTATGTATTTTATAACATTATGGAATGATTCAGTAGTAAGTATTTATCATTTACAAAAATAATATACTATATTTGGAGGTGCATGCTCAAAATATGTTAGCATAGTAGTGTGAGCAAAAGTTTGAGAACTACTGGAATCATCTGCAAGGCCCTGCACTGTCTTCCTTGGGCCTTTGGACAGTTTCTCTGTGTCTTGGGAGCTCAAGTTCACCTGACTGTCTTCCATCACCTCTGCTCAGAAAAAAAGAGGACCCTCCTATTACCTGTATCCTTCCTCCTTTGAAGGCTGTCTGTAATTATATGATCTCTCTTTCCCCTTTATCTCATAAAGGGATGAGGAGGCAGCCACGCATTAGATATTAGTTGAAATAACTTGTTCAGCTAACACTACTCAGGTGCTCTCTGGGAGACACGAAGAAACAAAGCAAAACAACCCTGATATTGGTTGAGGTATTCTACTAACAAGAAACTGGCCAAAGTCTTAACAGAAAAGTAAAACTCACAAAGCCTGTTGCTACAAGAACTATAAAAGCCGTGAGATAAATGAGACAGGGCAAATGAATCAGTGTAACTAATGGCTGCTGCTGCTGCTGCTAAGTCGCTTCAGTCGTGTCCAACTCTGTGCAACCCCATAGACGCAGCCCACCAGGCGGCCCCGTCCCTGGGATTCTCCAGGCAAGAACACTGGAGTGGGTTGCCATCTCCTTCTCCATAACTAATGGCTACTTGTGGGATTTTGTAGTCATACAGGTTGGAGTTAAAAGCCCAACTTTGCCACTGAGTATCTGTGAGATCTGAGCACTTACTGAACACTTTCAAGTGTATCAGTTGCTGTTCTTGGGTTGCAAGGAATAGAAACCACCTCCACAAGCATTCCCAAAAGGAATTTGTCGGAAGGAAACGTGGAGTCAAAGGAAGAGCTGAAACCCAGCCTTTGCAAAAGAGAAGATCTAGGGCGGTTTCAGGGATCTTGGCAGTGACATTAAATCTCTTGTATCTTTAGGGTTCTCAGCTCTGACAACTCCACTCTTAACTGCTTTTGAGTCCTCAAATGTGTCTCCACTCAGAATTCAGATTCTCAGGACTGAGATTCAAAATGGCTTTCTTGGTCACTTGCTTATCTCTATGATTGGACAGAGCTGAGATATACATATAGAAAAATCCACTCCACCCTCCAAACCCTGAGAAGTGGAAGATCAGCACCTGCACAATAAAAGACAATGAGACACACTGATGAGAGGAGAGGTAGTGATAAGTCCTTACCAGGACCCCACCTCAGGTGTGGCTACCTACAGCCAAGAGGGCCTTCTCCAAATAAGGAACTCAGGAAGATCCCCTGGAGAGGAGAGTGGCTACCCAGTCCAGTACTGTTGCCTGGAGCATTCCATGAACAGAGCAGCCTGGTAGGCTCCACGGGGTCTCACAGAGTTGGAATCAATTGAGGACACTTTCACTTTTCACGTTCCTTGAGTAGTGAACAGATTGTGCCGCATGTCAGACACTCTGATCCTTGGGGCCAGCATGGAAACATTAGGTTTTGAAAACCAGAGGAATTAGTGATAGAACTGCAGGGACTAGAGAACCAACTCTTAAACGGTTGATCTGCAGACCCACTTGCCCTGAGATCAGGCCAAAAGCAATAGTCTGAAAAGCATCTGGACTATAAGGGCTTAAAGTGACTACCAGAGAGGCAGAAATTTCCCGAGACCTTATCTGGAAATGATAGTGCTGATGGATGTCATTTTTGCAATCATCCTAGCTCGCTTGTGACAGAGTTGACAGGCTTAATTTTTTGGTGTCTTCCTTTTATCTTGCTAACACAAAGATGTCCCACCCAACTTGGCATAGCAAGCAGGCAGGATCTACGCCCTGCACTGGATAGGAACCCTAAGCTGAGCCCACCCCTTACAGCAGCTGAGCTGCAACTGGATCAGGCAAACTTCCTGGGCCCTGTTCATCCTGTGGCCCTACTGAAGACTGTAGGTACATCCAGCCCATGTAAAGGATGTCCACAGAAGGCCTGGCTCTGGGGGCTAAGAGAGATTTTATTTCTGAGTCATGTGAAACATCTACACAAGACCATTTCTCCAAGACTAGAGGAAGGAGCCATTTTGCCTGTTACAGACAAACACACATAGGTAGGCAAAATGAGGAGAGAGAGGTATTGATTCCAAACCAAAGAACAAAGAAAATCCCCAGAAAAAGACTTTAGTGAAACAAAGATAAGCAACTTACCTGATAAAGAATTCAAAGTATCAGTCATAAAAATGTTCACTGATCTTAGGAGAAGAATGGATGAACACAGAGAGAACCTCAGAATGAAAGAAAATATAAGAAGGAAGTTATAGGACTTCCTTGGTGGTCCAGTGCTTAAGAATCCACCAGCCAACGCAGGGGACATGGATTTGACCCCTGCTCTGGGATGATTCCACATGCTAATGAGCAACTAAGCCCATGCACCACAACTGCTGAGCCTGAGTGCTGCAGCTACTGAAGTCCATGTGCCCAGAGCTCATGCTCTGCAACAGGAGAAATCACCATAATGAGAAGCCCATACAGTACCATGAAGAGGGGCCCCTGCTTGCTGCAACTAGAGAAAGCCCTCAGGCAGCAATGAAGATCCAGTGCAGCCAAAAATAAATGAAAAGAAGGAAGTTATAACTTAACTGAAAAATACATTAGAAGAATTCAATAGCAGAATGGATGAAATAGAAGCATGAATCAGTGAGCCAAAAGATGAAGAAATGGAAAATACCCAGACAGAGTAGCAAAATGAACAAAAAAAAAAAAATTAAAGAAGTGAGAGAGGGGATGAGAGGGCAGACAGACTGAAACAACCACAGACAACTAGCCAGTCTGATCACGTGGACCACAGCCTTGTCTAGTTCAATGAAACTAAGCCATGCCATATGGGGCCACCCAAGATGGATGGGTCATGGTGGAGAGGTTGACAGAATGTGGTCCACTGGAGAAGGGAATGGCAAACCACTTCAGTATTCTTGCCTTGAGAACCCCATGAACAGTAGGAAAAGGCAAAAAGATAGGACACCTAAAGATGAACTCCCCAGGTTGGTACGTGCCCAATATGCTACTGGAGATCAGTGGAGAAATAACTCCAGAAAGAATGAAGGGATGGAGCCAAAGCAAAAACAATACCTGGTTGTGAATGGGACTGGTGATAGAAGCAAGGTTCAATGCTGTAAAGATCAATATTGCATAGGAACCTGCAATGTTAGGTCCATGAATCAAGGCAAATTGGAAGTGGTCAAACAGGAGATGACAAGAGTGAACATCGACATTCTAGGAATCATTGAACTAAGATGGACTGGAATGGGTGAATTTAATTCAGATGACCATTATATCTACTACTGTGGGCAGGAATCCCTCAGAAGAAATGGAGTAGCCATCATGGTCAACAGAAGAGTCCGAAATGCAGTACTTGGATGCAGTCTCAAAAATGACAGAATGATCTCTGTTCGTCTCCAAGGCAAATCATTCAGTATCATGGTAATCCAAGTCTATGTCCCAACCAGTAACGCTGAAGAAGCTGAGGCTGAACAGTTCTATGAAGACTACAAGACCTTCTAGAAGTAACACCCAAAAAAGTTGTCCTTTTCATTATAGGGGACTGGAATATAAAAGTAGGAAGTCAAGAACACCTGGAGTAATAGGTAAATTTGGCCTTGGAGAACAGAATGAAACAGGGCAAAGGCTAATAGAGTTCTGCCAAGAAAATGCACTGGTCATAGCAAACACCCTCTTCCAACAACACAAGAGAAGACAGTCAGCAAAAACAAGACCGAAGCTGACTGTGGCTCAGATCATGAACTCCTTATTGCCAAATTCAGACTTAAATTGAAGAAAGTAGGGAAAACCACTAGACCATTCTGGTATGACCTAAATCAAATCCTTTATGACTATACAGTGGAAGTGAAATAGATTTAAGGGACTAGATCTGATAGAGAGCGTGCCTGATGAACTATGGACAGAGGTTCATGACATTGTACAGGAGACAGGGATCAAGACCATCCCCAAGAAAAAGAAACGCAAAAAGGCAAAATGGCTGTCTGAGGAGACCTTACAAATAGCTGTGAAATGAAGGGAAGTGAAAAGCAAAGGAGAAAAGGAAAGATATACCCATTTGAATGCAGAGTTCCAAAGAATAGCAAGGAGAGATAAGAAAGCCTCCTCCAGTGATCAATGCAAAGAAATAGAGGAAAACAACAGAATGGGAAAGACTAGAGATTTCTTCAAGAAAGTTAGAGATACCAGGGAACATTTCATTTAAAGATGGGCTCAATAAAGGACATAAATGGTAGGAACCTAACAGAAGCAGAAGATATTAAGAAGAGGTGGCAAGAATACACAGAAGAATTGTACAAAAAAAATCTTCACGACCCAGATAATCACGATGGTGTGATCACTCACCTAGAGCCAGACATCCTTGAATGTGAAGTCAAGTGGGCCTTAGAAAGTATCACTATGAACAAAGCTAGTGGAGGTGATGGAATTCCAGTTGAATTATTTCAAATCCTGAAAGATGACACTGTGAAAGTTCTGCACTCAATATGTTAGCCAATTTGGAAAACTCAGCAGTGGCCATAGGACTGGAAAAAGTTTCATTCCAATCCCAAAGAAAGGTAATGCCAAAGAATGCTCAAACTACTGCACAATTGCACTCATCTCCCACGCTAGTAAAGTAATGCTCAAAATTCTCCAAGCCAGGCTTCAGCAATACGTGAACCGTGAACTTCCTGATGTTCAAGCTGGTTTTAGAAAAGGCAGAGGAACCAGAGATCAAATTGCCAACATCTGCTGGATCATGGAAAAAGCAAGAGAGTTCCAGAAAAACATCTATTTCTGCTTTATTGACTATGCCAAAGCCTTTGACTGTGTGGATCACAATAAACTGTGGAAAATTCTGAAAGAGATGGGAACACCAGACCACCTGACCTGCCTCTTGAGAAACCTATATGCAGGTCAGGAAGCAACAGTTAGAACTGGACATGGAACAACAGGCTGGTTCCAAATAGGAAAAGGAGTACCCTGCTTATTTAACTTATATGCAGAGTACATCATGAGAAACACTGGGCTGAATGAAGCACAAGCTAGAATCAAGATTTCTGGAAGAAATATCAGTAATATCAGATATGCAGATGATGCCACCCTTATGGCAGAAAGTGAAGAAGAACTAAAAAGCCTCTTGATGAGAGTGAAAGAGGAGAGTGAAAAAGTTGGCTTAAAGCTCAACATTCAGGAAACGAAGATCACGGCATATGGTCCCAGCACTTCATGGCAAATAGATGGGGAAACAGTGGAAACAGTGTCAGACTTTATTTTTCTGGGCTCCAAATTCACAGCAGATAGTGATTGCAGCCATGAAATTAAAAGACACTTGCTCCTTGGAAGGAAAGTTATGACCAACCTAGACAGCATATTGAAAAGCAGAGACATTACTTTGCCAACAAAGGTCCATCTAGTCAAGGCTATGGTTTTTCCTGTGGTCATGTATGGATGTGAGAGTTGGACTGTGAAGAAGGCTGAGCACTGAAGAATTGATGCTTCTGAACTGTGGTGTTGGAGAAGACTCTTGAGAGTCCCTTGGACTGCAAGGAGATCCAACCAGTCCATCCTAAATGAGATCAGTCCTGGGTGTTCATTGGAAGGATTGATTTTGAAGCTGAAACTCCAGTACTTTGGCCACCTCATGCGAAGAGCTGACTCATTTGAAAAGACCCTGATGCTGGGAAAGACTGGGGGCAGGAGAAGAAGGGGACGACAGAGGATGAGATGGTTAGATGGCATTACCAACTCGATGGACATGGGTTTGGGTGGACTCTGGGAGTTGGTGATGGACAGGGAGGCCTGGTGTGCTGCGGTTCATGGGGTTCATGGGGTTGCTTTTGAACTGTGGTATTGGAGAAGACTCTTGACAGTCCCTTAGACAGCACGGAGATCCAACCAGTCTATCCTAAAGGAAATCAGTCCTGAATGTTCATTGGAAGGACTGATGCTGAAGCTGAAGTTTCAGTACTTTGGCCACCTGATGTGAAGAGCTGGCTCATTGGAAAGGACCCTGATGCTGGGAAAGACTGAGGGCAAAAGAAGTGGATGAAATAGTTGGATGACATCATTGAGTCAAGGGACATGAATTTGAGCACACTCTGGGAGGGAGTGAAGCCTGGTGTTCTGCAGTTCATGGGGTTGCAAAGAGTCAGACACAGCTTAGCAACTGAATAACAATAGAGGAGTTCATCACCAATCCTACAAGAAATGTTAAAGAGACTTCTCTAAGTCAAAAAGAAAAAGCACTGATTAATCAATACTAAGAAAATATGTGAATGTAAAAATATCACTGGAAAAGATAAACAATAAAGGCATATCAAGCAGCTTTTCTTGCTGCAACGGTATAAAAGTAGAAATCAACAAGAAGAAAACTGGAAAAGACACGAGTGGTGAAGACTAAACAACATGGTACTAAAACCAATGGGTTAATGAGGGAATCAAAGGAGAAGTAAAATACATGTTGAGAAAAATGAAACTGGAAATGTAACATTTTAAAATCTATGGGATACAGCAAAAGATGGAAGCTGAGAGTAATACAGGCTTATCTCAAAAAAAATGAGAAAAATTTCAAACAAACCACAAAACTTTAAGTTTATAAGAACTAGAAACAGAAAAAACCTGAAGTTAGTAGATGAAAGGAAATAATGATTAATTAAACAAGATAACATTTTCAAAGTCCTTAATACAATACCTGCACTTAATAAGTGTTCAATTGTTATGAATCATGTGAGACCATCTGGAAATTATTAGAAGGTCAGGCTTCTTTTCTTATACAGTATTGGTAGAAGTGGCTTTTACTGAGGGGTTTATTTGATTGAATGCCAATGATGGAATAATATTGGAAAAGAAGGTGATAATTACTCCAGTGTGAAACTTTAGTTACTTTTATTCCTGCTTTGTGCATGAAATCCCACTCCTCATCACATGTCAGTATTCTTAGACTCTGTGATTACAAGTGCAATACACAAAAATCAAAAATATGAACCATTCTTCTAAGCCAAGCCTCTCTCCATTTGCTCTTTCCATAAGGTCTTGAGGTCCTTTCCTTAGTTTCCCTGAATGCTCCAAAGACACTTTGAGCTTGAGCAGGGAAATATTCTACTTTTGAGAAGAAGCTACTCACAGGATATATCAACATGAACTAAAGAGTCAGCTAACTTTGTAAAACAGCAGCCAAACCAATAGACAGAATTTTAGATAATGGAATTCTTTAGTCGTTGAGCTGAATTAAATGCATATTTAAATGTCTTATCAATATAACCTCAGGTTTGATGTGAATTTGTTCCCAGGTTGATAAATAGTCTCCGGTTGTACAGTTATGATTGGCTGAATGACCCCTGCCCCCATATTCAGTCATGGTTTGCGAGGCATGATGAATATGCATGGAGAGGGAGGTGGTGTGGCCACGTGGGGAGCTTGCAAATAAGCAGAGCCGGGGCAGGTGGGATGGGCATGGTCCCACCACTGCTCTGGCAACATTTTTATCTCCCTGGCATAGTCCTAATCTCTGCCCCGGGACACATTATCCCAGAACAGAAAGTCTTGTGAGAAAGAGCCTTGAAATGGGAGTAAAGGGTTGTTCAAGATCAAGATGACCAGAAAAATATTCAGAGAAGGTCCCAGCCAGCCTGCGCAAAATAAACAGATGGCTCTTGCATGCAAATGTGAGCAGTGCTTATGTGCACATGGGTAAGGTTCCTGCTGACAAAGCAAAAGGGGAAACTGGAGAAATGGGCTGGGTAATTCAAGCAACAGGCTTATTGTGTCTGGCTGAGCTGAGTGATTCAGAAAGGCCTGGGAGTGGAGCTTCAGCGAACCAGTTCTTTGATGTGTGGAGTTCCTCCAAGCTGGATTTAGCAACCTCCTCCTCCCGCCAGCAGGCCATTGCCTTGAACAGTCTCTTCCTCCCCTCCCTGGTTTTACCAGCTCACTGTCTCTGACTGTGTCCTTCAAAACAGACAAACAATATTTCACATAGACTTTGGGAAGATTCCAAGAAGTTCTTTCCCTCCTCCCTCTTATACTCTTAAAAATAAAACACACTGTCACCAGACATTCTGACACCTCAGATACTTATTGTGGGCATGAAGTAAATGACAATGAACTGGCATTTTCCTGTCTGAAAGTTAGGCAAATAATTAGGGCAGTAGTTTTTTTCTTTTTTTTTTTCTATATCAGGCCACTGAACTCCTTGAAAACAACAGAAAATCAAGAGTTTTAAAAATGGTAAATTTAGTGGGTGAGTAAGCCACGGTTTTATCCAATCTGTAAGCCAAGATGAATTTAGTATACACACACACACACGCACACACACACACACACACACACACTCATATGCATATGTGTTCAGTAGACAAAATGCTCTTTAAATAGCAAGGTCCCTGAGTACATTTAAAATGTGATTTGATTTGCAACATGTAACTTAAACATAACTTTCAGGAAATGCATTCTTTGCATAAATTGTGGCAAATGTACAAAGACAATGTTTAAATGCTGTCAAAATCATTGGCTGAAGAGTAGTTGGCTCCATATATCTTTGGTTTACAGAAGCTAAACACTCAGATAGTCTCTAAAATGTGTTTCTAAAAGAAAAGGAAAAAAAAAAACGCTATGTTTCTCAAAAACTTCCCTTGGCCTATCATTCTGGTTCTCAGAATTTGGCCCAAACCTTATCTTTGAAATTTTCTTTCTCATTACTCTCCTACACAATTCCTCTACTTCAGTTTCTTACAAACTAACTCAACACTTCAAAATGTATATTATATCTATGAAGACTAAGGAATAAGGACTGAAATTTGGGATTCTCTCTGAGTCTCAGGCCCTAGCGTTGGAAGCGCTGCAGAGATTGGGGGCAGGGGATGCAGTGCTCAGTGAGAGATCATCTCTCCTTCATTCTCTGTCTCTATTTCTCTCTCCCTCACACATGCTACTGAGTTCAGGCTCATACAGCTCGCCACAACAGGCCAACAGATCAAGAGACGGGTTTGGGGGCAAGGAATAGCGACCTTAATACAGGAAACCAGCAGACTAGGAAGACAGTGGACTAGTCCAAAGACCATCTTGCCTGGGTTTGGATGCTTGTGTCTTTAAGTCGTTGCAAATATTTCCTGGTTCTAACCAGAATCAAAGGGGATGTGTTAATCTCTTCTTTCTTGCAGCCATTTACAGGTGGGCCTGGTCCACCTCTGATTTTCCTGTGAGCTAAACAAACAAAGGCATTTTAGCTTAAGCTCAGGTATGGGAGGCAGAGTTCTCAGAGATGGGTCATTGTGTATACTTTAAGCTACAGGCAACATCCCTTCAGTGATTAACTTGTAGCAATAGAATATAAAGGAATAAATCCAATATGGAGTCACCTTTGTTTTTCTCTGTTACATAAACACACACATATAAAACTTCTGTAGACATGGTAGTACCACCAGATATTAATAATAAGGGTGAGAACCCAGCCTGATGCTGAGGAAGTAAAATGGATGCTATGGGCAGGTCCTACTTTAAAAAATATTTTGACCAAGTAAATCTCAGAGGTCACTGGTTTAAGTATTATGTTAGAATCAGAACAACATGGGTTCAGTCTTCCTCAGTGGCTAAAGCCTGCTTTGCTGACCAAGTTAGTCCAGTCTTCACGTTGGAACCTGGGTGGTACTTTCTGCCTTTCAAGCTGTCTTGAATATCAAAGTTTGAATTCTATCTTTGACCATGACACAAACTAATCCTATCTGTTTAACTGTACTTTTTTCCCCTGTCCAGGAGCAAGGGGACCTCAGCTGAAATAAACTCTGACTGTCCTGGCCCCTGTGTCCTTGTGCAAAAGCCAAACATCCATCCTTCTATGCGACAGACCACCTCTGCCATGCATCACAGCATTTAGCTCAGTGTTCTTCACAGAAGGGAGTCAGGGAATATTTGAGTACCTAAAGAAGTTCAATAACAATTTGTGTGAAAATACAAAACAGAAACATAAAAAAAAATCATTTGTATGATAAGCTGAATTTTTATGTTTTAATTCAAATGTGTTAAAACTACATAGGGAGGATTATGTTCAGTGCTCCTTTCTCCTAGAAGTATCTCTAGTCAAGGAAGTAACTTTGAATCACTACTGACCCCTCCCTACAGTGGGGCTCAGAATGACCCAGAGAACAGGTGTGAGACTGGGGTCAGGAGCCTTGGATAAGTCAAAATTCTACAGGAGCTTTGTGACCCAGGTTATGTTAAATTTTGTGAATCCCAGTGTTTTCATTTGCTCATAGCAGGTTTTGAGGTTAAAATGTGGTATTGATGTGAACCTATTTTGACTATTGTCACTTTTTATATTGTTTTTTTCCCCCATGTTGGTAATATATAAGCACAAGGAGCTTAACCTAAAAAATCTAAGGGTAGCTTCTTACATGCAAGCCAAATTAAAAATGAAACTGTGCGAGATGATGGTCTACATATTTAAAAGCTTTCCTGAAGTGGGAAATTAAAAAATGCTTTTGGTAATATGTTCCAAGCTTTAATTACTTGAATCCTGGAAAGTTTTGCATGTAACATACTTTGTGCTGCCTTTTGGTCCCACGCATGTGTGCATGCTCAGTTGCTTCAGTCGTGTTCAACGCTTTGCAACCCCATGGAGTGTAGCCCATGGATGTAGGCAAGAATACTGGAGTGGGTTGCCCTGCCCACCTCCAGGGAATCTTCCCCACCCAGGGATTGAACACATTTTTCTTGTGCCTCCTGCAATGGTGAGCAGGTTCTTTACCACTAGTGCCACCTGGGAGGCCCTTAGGTCCCATGCTGCTGCTAAGTCCCTTCAGTCGTGTCCGACTCTGTGCGACCCCATAGACGACAGCCCACCAGGCTCCCCTGTCCCTGGGATTCTCCAGGCAAGAACACTTCGAGTAGGATGCCATTTCCTCCTCCAGTGCATGAAAGTGAAAAGTCAAAGTGAAGTCGCTCAGTCGTGTCTGACTCCTAGCATCTATCAAAACAACTATCACTTAACTACTGATATAAGTAAGCCCCACCCTTTTCTGTTCACAATGGTGTCTCCAGCTATCTTTTTTGAACGGTCAGGGTAGTGCAGGATGATAGGCTGAGAATGGTTACTTCTTGCTGTCCTGTGAGCCATAGTGGGGGGTGGAACCCATGAAACAAGAAACACTGTCCTTTATGACTCTCCTTGAGGTAACGCCACACTGGACTTCAATAAAGTTATGAGACATTAAAGAAATGTTTTTATTGATGTACAGTTGATTTACAATATTTTGTTAATTTCTGCTATACAACAAAGTGACTCAGTTACACATGTATATACATTCTTTTTTTAATTGTTTCTATATTTTGGTTTATATTATATGATGGCTTGTCACATATTATATATTAATAGAGTTATTATATTATTATACTATGGTTTATCACAGAATATTGAGTGTAGTTCCCTGTGCTACTCTGTAGGACCTTGCTATTTATCCATTCTATATATGAAGTCAAGTGGGCCTTAGAAAGCATCACTATGAACAAAGCTAGTGGAGGTGATGGAATTCCAGTTGAGCTGTTTCAAATCCTGAAAGATGATGCTGTCAAAGTGCTGCACTCAATATGCCAACAAATTTGGAAAACTCAGCAGTGGCCATAGGAATGGAAAAGGTCAGTTTTCATTCCAATCCCAAAGAAAGGCAATGCCAAAGAATGCTCAAACTACCATACAATTGCACTCATCTCACATGCTAGTAAAGTCATGCTCAAAATTCTCCAAGCCAGGCTTCAGCAATACATGAACCGTGAACTTCCTGATGTTCAAGCTGGTTTTAGAAAAGGCAGAGGAACCAGAGATAAAATTGCCCACATCCACTGGATCATGGAAAAAGCAAGAGAGTTCCAGAAAAACATCTATTTCTGCTTTATTGACTATGCCAAAGCCTTTGACTGTGTGGATCACAATAAACTGTGGAAAATTCTGAAAGAGATGGAAATACCAGACCACCTGACCTGCCTCTTGAGAAATCTGTATGCAGGCCAGGAAGCAACAGTTAGAACTGGACGTGGAATAACAGACTGGTTCCAAATAGGAAAAGGAAATACGTCAGGGCTATATATTGTCACCCTGCTTATTTAACTTATATGCAGAGTACATCATGAGAAACGCAGGACTGGAAGAAACACAAGCTGGAATCAAGATTGCCGGGAGAAATATCAATAACCTCAGATATGCAGATGACACCACTCTTATGGCAGAAAGTGAAGAGGAACTAAAAAGCCTCTCGATGAAAAGTTGGCTTAAAGCTCAACATTCAGAAAACGAAGATCATGGGAAATAGATGGGGAAACAGTGGAAACAGTGTCAGAGTTTATTTTGGGGGGCTCCAAAATCACTGCCGATGGTGATTGCAGCCATGAAATTAAAAGATGCTTACTCCTTGGAAGAAAAGTTATGACCAACCTAGATAGTACATTCAAAGGCAGAGACATTACTTTGCCAACTAAGGTCCGTCTAGTCAAGGCTATGGTTTTTCCAGTGGTCATGTATGGATGTGAGAGATGGACTGTGAAGAAGGCAGAGCGCCGAAGAGTTGATGCTTCTGAACTGTGGTGTTGGAGAAGACTCTTGGGGGTCCCTTGGACAGTGAGAAGATCCAACCAGTCCATTCTAAAGGAGATCAGCCCTGGGATTTCTTTGGAGGGACTGATGCTAAAGCTGAAACTCCAGTACTTTGGCCACCTCATGCGAAGAGTTGACTCACTGGAAAAGACTAATGCTGGGAGGGATTGGGGGCAGGAGGAGAAGGGGACGACCAAGGATGAGATGACTGGATGGCATCACTGACTCGATGGACATGAGTCTGAGTGAACTCCAGGAGTTGGTGATGGACAGGGAGGCCTGGCGTGCTGCAATTCATGGGGTCGCAAAGAGTCAGACACGAATAAGCGACTGAACTGAACTGAACTGATATATGATGGGTTGAACCTGCTAACTCCAAATTCCCATCCCGTTCTTCTACCACCTCCCTCCCTCTTGCCAACCACAATCCTGTTCCCTACATCTGTGATTCTGTTTCTGTATTGTAGGTAAGTTCATTTGTGTTATATTTTAGATTACATGTATAAATGATATCATATGGTATTTTTCTTCCTCTTTCTGACTTACTTCACTTAGTATGATAATCTCCAGGTCTATCCATGTTGCCGCAAATGGTATTCTTTTCATTGCTGAGTAATATTCCATTTGATATACATATATATATTCATCTTCATTATCTGTTCATCTGTTGATGGACAATTAGATTGTTTCCATATCTCCATTGTTGTGAACAATGCTGCTATGAACATAGGAGAGCATGTATCTTTTTGAATTGTAGTTTGGTTCAGATATATGCCTCAGGAATGCTGGATCATATGGCAACTCTATTTTTAGTTTTCTGAGGATTCTCCATACTGTTTTCTATAGTGGCTGTACCAACTTATATTTCTACCAACAGTATAGGAGGATTCCCTTTTCAGTATGAGACAATTTTTAATGAAGGGCTTTAGTTGACCAAAGTTCTGTAGAGTGGGGAAGAGGATTGCAATGTATAATAAGAAAAGAAATGTGGTCTTCATCCTCATGTCTGGTACAGAGCTCCTAAAACACTTGGAATTTCCTAAGTGATCAGAGCCATAAAGCCGGGCTTGTGCCTTTTGTTATGTGAGTGAGGTGATATTTGGACTGCAGCTAAGGTTGGGGCCAGTTGCCAGAAAAATGAACCATGTGATTCAAAAGTTGGAACATTTAGTCCCAACCTCTGACCCTGGCAATGGCAACCCACTCCAGTACTCTTGCCTGGAAAATCCCATGGACGGAGGAGCCTGGTAGGCTGCAGTCAATGGGGTGGCTATGAGTCAGACACGACTGAGCGACTTCACTTTCACTTTTCATTTTCATGTATTGGAGAAGGAAATGGCAACCCACTCCAGTGTTCTTGCCTGGAGAATCCCAGGGACGGCAGAGCCTGGTGGGCTGCTGTCTCTGGGGTCGCACAGATTCGGACACGACTGAGGCAACTTAGCAGCCTGACCCTGGGGAAGAGAGACAGACTGGAGGTTTAATCAGTTGCCAATGGCCAATAATTTAATCAATCGTGCCTACGTAATGAATCCCCCATAAAAACCCAAAGGGTTAGGATTTGGAGAGCTTCCATGTTGGTGAATATGTGGAGATTTATGGAGAGTGGTAAGCATGTGGTAAGTGGGGAGGGCATGGAAGCTGTATGCCTTTTTCCCATACCTTGCCCTATGCATCTTTTCCATAAGTAAAATGTTTCTCTGTGTTGAGCCATTCCAGTGAATTAATGGGACCTGAGGAGGAGGTTGTGGGAACTCCACAGGTGGTCAGTCAGAAGCCCGGGTAACAACCTGGACTTGAGAATGGCATCTGAAATGTGGGATGAGCCCTTAACTGTCTCCAGGTCGACAGTGTCAGAATTGAGATGAGCTGTAGGGACACACAGCTGGTGTTCCATAACTATTTGGATACGTGGATAATCCCCCACCCCCACCACAACACGCACATTTTGGAATCTTTAAAGATGGAGGGAGAATTGGCATTCTCCCCCAGGTTATTTTGGTGACTCTCTGGATCACACAAGGGTCAAGGTCTCACTGCCTAGGCCTGCTGGGAGAGGCTTACTTTGATATTTCCCAGGCAACATGAGGGTGCCTTGCAGACATCTCTTGATCCTAAACTTTCGACTCATCTTCCTCTACTAAGAGTTCTTACTCTTTCATTCCTTTCCACTTTTCATCTGCCTTTAGAATTCCCTCTCATTTGGAAACCTTTAAGTTCCAAGCTCAGTCTCGGGTCTTAAAAATTCCACAGCCTTCATCACTGAATGTCAGTGATGAATGGGTGGGGGACCACCCCTGTGTTTGCTTGTCCTGCAGGATCTAGTCTCATGTATGAGGAGGCAGAAGCTCTAGAGCTTCTTCTCCAGACAGTGGCTAGATGCCCTGGGTGAACTGAAGATTTGACTTTGTTCTTTTTGATCTGCAAAGAGATGTTGTTGTTCCTCCCATTGACATAACTTTGACTCTCTTGTGAAATACTTTCATCAGCTTTATTATGCAGAGGAAAGATTGTTGGCTCCCTCTCTGCCCTGAGTTATTTCACAATCCATCATATATGAACTTGACTCTGAAGAGCAGTATGTCGAATTGCTTCTCTTTGAGGTCCTCAGAGGTGGTGGTAGTGGAGATGGTGGGCTGAAGGAGTAACCTCAGTTGACACCATCATGATCATCATCATGATGTATTGGGTATTGGCTATCTGCCAGATATAATACCAATAATAACACTTTTAATAGCTTATACTTTTATTGCTTAATATGAGCCAGATAATGATATAGGAGTTTTAAATGCTGGAGAGGGTGTGGAGAAAGGGGAACCCTCCTACACTGTTGGTGGGAATGTAAATTATACAGCCACTGTGGAGAACAGTTTGGAGGCTCCTTAAAAAACTAAGAATAGAGCTAACATATGATCCAGTCATCCCACTTCTGGGCATATATCTGGAAAAAAAAAAAAAAACAGTTCAAAAGTAAACATGCATTCCAGTATTCTTTGCAGTACTGTTTGCAATTGTTAAGACATGGAAGCAACTCAAAAACCTATCGACAGATGAATGGATAAAGAAGATGTGGGTCTTCTTCTTATATATGTATATACAATAGAATGTTGCTCATCCATTAAAAAAGAGTAAAATAACGCCATTTGCAGTAACATGGATGGACATGGAGATTATCATAAGTGAAGTAAATCAGCCAGAGAAAGACAGATATCATATGACATCAATTATATGCAGAATCTAAAAAAATTGATACAAATGAACTTACCTACAAAACAGAAACAAATTCATGGACTTCAAGAACAAACATAGTTACCGGGGGGGAAGGGTGGCCGGGAGGAACAGATTGGAAGTTTGGTATTGACATGTATACACTGCTATATTTAAAATAGATAACCCGCAGGGACCTACTGTATAGCACAGGGATCTCTGCTCAATATTTTTTAATAACCTAAATGGAAAAAGAATAGATACATGTATAACTGAATCACTTCACCATATACTTGAAATGAATGCAATATTGTTAATCAACTATACTCCAATATAAAATTGAAACATTTAAAAATAATATAAGAACTTTACATGGAGAAGTAAACGGCAACCCACTCCAGTGTTCTTGCCTGGAGAATCCCGGGGATGGAGGAATCTGGGAGGCTGCTGTCTATGGGGTCTCACAGAGTCCGGACATGACTGAAATGACTTAGCAGCAGCAGCAGCAGAAGCTTTCCATGTATTACATGTTATTATAACTTATTGATAACCCTATATGATAAGTCTTGTGATTACCTCTGTTTTACAGAGCAGGACACTGAAGAACTGGTATGAAGTAGTTGTGCCCACAGTCACAGCCAGAAAAAAGTAGGTAGATGTTCAAACCCATGTCTGATGAACTGCACTGGCTTCTCCATTATTCTCACTGTGGTTGGCATTTCCTAAGTAGGGCTGATTGACTGGTCTTCAAAAGACTATTTAGATCCGCGATATTTAAAACATAAGGTGTAGTTAGGTGCCCTTGTTCAGGTCTGAGTAGTCACAGCTATCTGCAGTAAAGAAAGGAGGTGGGAAGGAGGTTCAAGAGGAAGGGGACACTGGTATACCTAAGGCTGATTCATGTTGATATATAGCAGAAACCAACACAATATTGTAAAGCAATTATCCTTCAATTAAAAATAAATTAATTTTTAAAAAAGAGAGTATAAGCATTCATAGTTGAAATTTATCCTAACTGAAACGGTGTTTTTAAAAAGCCTCCTTTTCTGACTTGCTAAGTAAATTTAATGCTTCACATGGGTGCCAGATTGGCAGCCCATGGGAAAATTTTCACTCTTTATGCAAGAAATAGACACAGCGGCCATGTGCTTCAACCATAACCTTGAGGGACCTTCTCTGTAGAACATAAGGTTAATGCATCCTTCACATCTTATTCCATCTTGGCCCCCAAGAGTGCTGCTGACGTAGATCCTGGGCTAGTAGTTATAACTGTGCTAGATAGAAGCCTTTAGGGCTGTAATTCCAAACCTGCTTGTATATCAAAGCTAAAACAATATACAGATGCCTGGGCAATCACTTAACTTTCTGAATTAAAACCTGGCCGGGAACCTGTATGTATTTTCTATCTTCCACCCCAGGTTTGGGAACCACGGCTTTGGGAGCTGTGTTCTTTGTGAACTACTGCCCATTTTTCCTGTAGAGTCAGTAACCATCTGCTTGCTTATTTACCCTCTACCTTCCTGCACATACTATGAAGCAAGTGTCTTGCTAATGTCAGAAAAACTGGAGAAAATGTCAGGCTTTGTCAACTGAAGTCAATATTTACTTGAGAAGCCTGTTGGCACATCTGTGTTACCAGCAAATGTCTTTCCAAACTGCTCAAAAAAAAAAAAACAAAAAAAAAACAAACACTAAACCTTAATCAGCAGGCTATATTTAAATACAGCCTCATCTTCTAAGTTGCATTCACATTTTTGTTAACATGTTTTCCTCATTACTTCTTCTCAGTGTATTCCATTGTTTGCTTATTTATTTCTTAAGAATTGTTTCCAGAGACAGGAAGGCAAGGAAAATGAAGCACGGTTAGAAATAGGGGGAAAAAAAAAAACCACCCCTTTGATAGGGACTAACATAATAAGCTTCTTGTCAGTTTTTTGAAAGAAATATTATTCCAGTACAATAACCTTGTAGTGATTACTGTAGAAATGGCAATGTTGCAAATCTTTGGAGATTATAGGCAAGAAGGAAGATGGAAAATAAGTGACTCAAATTCTTTTGTAGGTGTTAGAGGAGAAAGAATGGGAGGATGAGTAGAGAAAAATGTGCAGATGATCCTGATTTTGGAAGCTGTTGGTACTATCTGCTTCCTTATTGCCTAATGTTTTATTCATTATGTATAACCTATGTGTTGAAGAATCTTCTAGTTATGTACATTTTTACACTAGCTAGAGTCAGAAATCCGGAAAAAATACACTCTACAGAATAATCACATATTTCTCCATCATAAGGACTCTTAACAATGTTCATAAAAGAGATTTAATAAATGGAATATACCTCTATGATTCACAGTCTGTCAGAGAATTCTTACCCTGACATCATGGATTGTTGGACTTTAAACAGCTCATGCAGCTCTATGTAAAAAAAACAAGTAACCTAATCAAAAATGGGCAGAAGATCTAAATAGACATTTCTCCAACGAAGATATACAGATGTCCAAAAAGCACATGAAGAGATGTTCAACATCACTAATTATCAGAGAAATGGAAATCAAAACTACAATGAAGTATCATCTCAAAGCAGTCAGATGGCCATCATCAAAAAGTCTACAAACAACAAATGCTGGAGGTGGTGTGGAGAAAAGGGAGCCCTCCTACACTGATGGTGGGAATGTAAATTCGTACAACCTCTATAGAAAACAGTATGGGGGGTTCCTTAAAAACTAAAGGTAGAGCTACCATATGATCCAGCAATCCCACTCCTGGATATACATCTGGAGAAAACCATAATTTGAAAAATGCATGCACCTTGGTGCTCAATTCAGCACTATTTACAATAGCCAAAACATGGAAGCAACCTGAATGTCCATCAACAGAGGAACAGATAAAGAAGATGTGGTACATATGTACAATTGAATATTCCTCAGCCATAAAAAAATGAAATAATGCCATTTTCAGCAACATGGATGATAAACCTATGTTCATCCATGTTGATAACCCTAAAGATTATCATATTAAGTGAAGTAAGTCAGAGAAAGACAAATACTACATGATACTACTTCTATCCGGAATCTAAAAAAAAATGATACAAATAGCTTGTGGTCATTCATATGGTAGCCACAGGAAATCAACTCACCCTTTTTAAGACAGAATGTTTGGCGATGGGTCTATTGTGAGATAAGGAAAGCAGAAAGAAAATTCTCCCAAAGGCACTCCCTCTTTCTCCTTCCTGCTTTCCTCCTGCTTCTGCACATCTTTGGTCTCACTAGTATCTTCTCTCTGCAGACAGCATTCTATTCACCACTAAAGAGCTCCCACCAATTCCAACTCCAGTGATAAAATGCTCCAAGTAGTCTCAGTCTAGTTTTTCTATGAACTATAAGTAAGTCTCACTCTGGGTCTTTGTAATACCAGACAGCCAGCATCTCAGTGAGGAAAATAAAATATTGAATAAGGGAGACCAGCATAGAAGATGAGCTTTTATGACTATTTTTTAAAGTTACTAGACAGTTAAGCTCTTGAAAGACCTAATACATTTGGCTTCACAGCCCAGAGGGATGGGGTAAGGTTGTGAATCTCACTTTTGTTCAAAATGGGAGAATGAAGCATCAGATCAGAGGCTTCATGTGGTCAGCGTGAAGAAGAGGATGATATTAACCATGGGATGCTGACATTACATGGCATTTCAGTGGCTGAATTTTCTCTGCCTTGGTCTTACACTCTTTCTAACCCCTCAACTTTGACGATGCAGATGATCTCCAGGAGAAGTTGGAAACTTTCGTAACAAAGCCACACATGCAACTGACTAAGTGGCTAGGAAAATGAAAGGAGGACTCAGCGCTACAGCAGCTGCAAGCCTGTCTGTGACTTGACTCTGGATCATCGAGATCAGCGACAAAGTACATGAGCTACAATGGCACCTGGTGTCTTGCCCCTAATTCTGAGCTTAAGAACGTGGCATCTGCTTCACTTCCATCTTCCAAATCAATGTCTCTTGGGGCTCCTGCCAATCCAAAACTGTGCAGAGATGGAAATTCAGGGAAACATAATTCCAGCTTAGCTAAGCTGACATACTACAAAACCCATCACAGCATTATTCCCTTTAGTAAGTGTAAACAGAATCTGAAGGTTGAGTGATTTTTCAAAATGCCATACAGCTGTCAAGCCAAAAAACGATAACCGAAAACCAGGACTGTAGACTCTTACCACTACGTTAATGAGAACTTTTCTAAATGAACTCTGATTGCAAAATAGGCTTTTGTGAGTGAACCTAGGGAAACAAGCCATTATTGATAATGTTTTGGAGAAACGTCTTTCAACCGATCAGAAATGAATGCCGTGGGTCCCAGACTCTTGGGATCCATTGCAGCTGTGTGCCTACCCTTTTCCTCTGACCCTCGGTCAAGGTCCAGACACACAGTGGGGGCTCCAGACTCACATACGTGTAGGCTGCTCTCTGTTTAAGGTGGTGATTGCTAGCTCAGGATTTCAGCATTTTTTACCTTTTCTCCAGACATCTATACCATTACTCTTGACCACAGTGAGGTCCATTTTCTGCTGTTTTGTCCTCTCACACAATGACTTACTGTGGGGTGTCTTCACCAGTGTGACCCTCTTTATCGACAGAGTTTAATGTCTTTTTTCTATGAATTCCCTAGAAGAGCTTAATTTCTGAGGCAGGAATTCAGCTTGGGTGGATTTTGTCTCATCATGGAGAGGTTGGACAGTTGAGAGCTTAATCATTTCAAGTTAGGTAGAAACATCTCACAGAGAATATTTAACTTTGGCCAATACTGAAAATATGCATAATAATGATGGAAAAATTAGTATATGTTGGCCATTTACTGTGAGTCTATGCCAGACTGTTTTTTCCATCAATTATTTTATATAATCCCTCAACAATCTTATGAGGTAGATATTATGATTATCCCCATTTCACAGATAAAGCAAACAAAGGCTAGCCAGTTACTAGTTATCAAATAACTTCTCTTTTCTCCCTGACTGTATATCCCAGGCATTCTTACAGTCAGGTATATCTAGGAGAATGTGGGCATAAGGGGTATAAACTATTGACCCATTAAAATCTCCCACCTAATTCTCCAGCCTGTTTTTCACCCCTTATCTACTGAGTGGATATAAAGGATCCAGAGAGAGCCTGAAGGCACTAAGGGAACATTTGAATCATTTGATAAAAGGAGCCCGGGTACCTGAACATGTGTGTGGAGCCGAGTATACCTTGGTGACATAAGCAAGAAATAAAAGTCTTTTCTGGTTATTTTGTTATATTAGATACCACATATACTTGTATTGAGGGCTTCTCTGGTGGCTCCAATGGTAAAGAATCCACCTGCAATGCAGGAGACCCAGGTTTGATCCCGAGGTTAGGAAGACCCCCTGGAGAAGGAGGAAATGGCAACCCACTCCAGTATTCTTGCCTGGAGAATTCCATGGACAGACACAACAGATAGAATCGGACACAACTGAGTGACTAACACGTATTGTGTTGCATTTCCCAAGTGTCGCTAGTAGTAAAGAACTCCCCTGGCAATGCAGAAGACGTGAGACACAAGCTGGATCTTTGAGTTAGGAAGATCCTTGGATCAGGAGGGCATGGCAGTCCACTCCAGTATTCATGCCTGGATAATCCCATGGACAGAGGAGCCTGGCGGGCTATAATACACAGGGTTGCAAAGAATTGGACGCAGTGACTTAGTATGCCTGTATACTTCTATTGGTGCTTTGAAGTAGGGGTTCTGCCTTAAAAAAACCCCAAAATAGATGACATTGGATTAGCAGTTGGGTAATGGGTAGCAAAGAAACTGACACCAAGGTCCAGAAAGGTTGTGATTATGTTATACAGTGAAATATTTTGTAAAACTATCAGCTTCTTTAATTTGGAAGACAATTAATGTATATTTGAACTGTAATGCCAAGAAAAATAGTTGGAATATATCAAAGTGTTAGTGAAGTGTGGCTATCATTGGCTATTTTTGACAAGGGCTTCCCTCGTAGCTTAGAGGTTAAATTGTCTGCCTGCAATGTGGGAGACCTGGGTTCAACCCCTGGGTCAGGAAGATCCCCTGGAGAAGGAAATGGCAACCCACTCCAGTATTCTTGCGTGGAGAATCCCATGGACAGAAGAGCCTGGTGGGCTACAGTCCACGAGGTCGCAAAGAGTCAGACATGACTGAGCGACTTCTTTTTCTTTCTTTCACTTTGACAAGGTAAGACAAAACGAACAAGTGAACAAGAGCAACAACAAAAAACAACATAGGAATCAAATCAACTAGCCAGTTTACAAGTTACTGTGGAAGGAGAGAGAATGAGTCCTGGAATTCAGGGCATCAGGTTTGGGAAAACTAACTGCTTCTAGATTCCCAAAGTTAAGACTCTTAGAAAAGGATTGACTGACAAAGATCTAACAACATTCCTCAACTGAACAAAGTGACTTGGGCTTTTGACCAAATTAGGTTAGGTGTGACTCTTTCCTTCATATTGTTTCAGATGAGTTCAGGGTGGTCACCATTAAGGAGAGAGAGACAGAGAGTGGGGGATAGGGGGAAATGATGGAGGCAAACCAGGAAAGCTAGAAATCAGACTTGAGGATTGTTATTAGGAAAGAAATTTGGGAGTGGATATGAGCACATGCAACTAACTGGTGGCAAGAACTTTCCCAATTGTAAAACAGCCCCTGGGCCTCAAAATCTGCTTCAGTAGGAAATGGACTCCTATAAAACTTCTAAGACCTATACCCCAGTGCTCTCTTAAGCCATGGACAGAGAGATTATCAACTGGGGAAAAACACCACAAAGTCTAAGTCAGGGACCAGAGAATGAGGGACAAAGTAATGCTTCCCAGAAAGCCAAGTTAAGGTCTAATGAAAATACATCTCTGACCTCAAGGAAGGGAACCTCTTCCTGCCCTTCTAGTCATAGGCAAAAACTGAGTGTTTGCTTTCTGAAGTGAAGTGAAGTGAAGCGAAGTCGCTCAGTCGTGTCCGACTCTTTGCAATCCCATGGACTGTAGCCTACTGGGCTCCTCCATCCATGGGATTTTCCAGGCAAGAATACCAGACTGGGTTGCCATTTCCTTCTCCAGGGGAACTTCCCAACCCAGGGATCGAACCCGGGACTCCCGCTTTGTAGGCAGATACTTTACCATCTGAGCCACATAGGATTTTCTACTGAGAATACCCTTCCCTTAACCCATCACTGTATATTGGGTGGGCACTGGGGAAAGGAAGTATAAATTGTCTTTTTGATATAAAGTTAAAATTTCTAGGGGCCTCCCAGGTGGCTCAGTGGTAAAGAATCTGTCTGCCAATGCCAGAGCCGCAGAAGATGCTTGTAGATCCCTGGGTCAGGAAGATCCCTTGGAGGAGGAAATGGCAACCCACTCCAGTATTCTTGTCTGGGAAATCCCATGGACAGAGGAGCCTGGTCAGCTATAGTCCATAGCATTGCAAAAGAGTCAGACATGACTCAACTGAGTGACTGAGCAGGCATGCACGCACAGATCTCTAGACAAGAAGAGGGTAGCATCTGGACTTGATGGGGAGGATTGTGCATCCCTTGGCAATCCTGGGTGGAAACTAGCAGCAGGCACGGGAAGGGCTCTAGGATTTGGGTTGTCTCCTGTGGACTGTCTATGTGAAGGACTAGTCCTATAAAACGTTTGATGACCAGAATAGGGGTCTATGGCAGAGACCAAATCCAACCCCCTACTTTCCTCCTGGATGTACAGAGACGTGGCGTTTCTGTCGTCTTTCATGGTTCAGGGCAACCATGTTCCTATGTTTAAGCCAGTAGACTATGGATGTCCTGTGTGCCATTCCAGGTCTGGCCCCGACAGTCCTGCGCGAGGCTCCCTGTCCTCGCTTTTCTCTCATTCGCTAGCGTGGCTCAGAGGGTCCAGCAGCAAAGTCCGCAGGAGTTGATGGAGCCTGATGGAAGGAATCTGGACCTGACTTCCTGTGTGGGGCGGAAACGCCATCCAGCCTGTGCTGGACCATGGCACACATGAGAAATAAACCTATGTTGGGTTAAGTCACTGAGATTCTCAGGGTGCTTTTTATAGCAGCTTGCTTATCCTCACAGGTGAAATTAGATTTAGAGCAACTGAAGAATCTGCCCAAGGTCATGAAGCTACCAAGGGGATAGAGCAGAAATACTCCCAAAGAGGAAGCCCCAAAGTCTGTAGAAGAATGTGATCAGAATCACTGGGGAACTTTCTCAAAATCCAGATGCTTTATCTCTACTCCAAAAATGCTGTTTCACTGACATGTAGCGAACGAACTTATGGTTGCCAGAGGGGAGAGATGGAAGGGAGGGATAGTTAGGGAGTTTGAGATGGATATGTACACACTGCTATATTTAAAATGGATAGCCAACAAGGACCTACTGTATAGCACAGGGAACCCTGCTCAGTGTTTATGTGGCAGCCTGGAAGGGAGGGAAGCTGGGGGGAGAAGGGGTATGTGTGAATGTGTGGCTGAGTCCCTTTGCTGTCCCTCTGAAGCTATCGCAACATTGTTCATCAGCTCTACTCCAATATAAAATAAAATGCTTTTTTAAAAATAAAAATGCTGTTTCTGTAGTTTTCTGTGGGGAAGGGAGCAGAGGAGCCTAAAATCTATTTTTAATAAGCTTCCTGATTAACATTACCTAACTAATGCTGAGAGGCACCAAATGCTACTAGTTATTCTAAAACATATATGTTGAATTCCCATGGAGAGATGTCATCTGAGTAGGATGGCCATTCAGTTTATTGTGTAATCTGAGATACTTCTGAGAGTGAAAGGGGAGCTAATAGTAATTACAGTGGGAAACCAGGCAAACAATAGGATTTTTACAGGGAAGTTGGCCTATAAGAGCCTATACTCGTGGAAGCAAAAGATGAGACAGCTGTGTTTTCTGCTGAAAAAAATTTATTTCCTGTTAGGTGAATTTCTAATTTTTCTAGAGCATGCTAGCTGCCAGCTGGGTAGGACAAAGGTAGACTTTGAACTAGGGGCAAAGCTGGATTCTACAGAGAAGTCCTGAAGGGTGTTTGGAAGAAGGAGGCTAAAGTGTCTTCTGGAGTTGGAGAAACGAGACCACTGTTATCACCACTGCTCATACAGACCTTAGAACCACCAAAGCCTTAAGGAGTAAATACAAGCAGTAGAAAATGATGAGAAAAATCCTGATGGAAACCTCTAAGAAGCAGGCAAAGTGCACAGCCAGGATTCAGACTGGGAGAGTGGTAGAGGAGCTGTCTTGGTTAATTTTCCAAGAAAGGATTTTGCTCTCTCCTTTGGAAGTCTCTAGTACTCATCCAGGGAGTTGGAGGCCTGAACAGTACCCAAAAAAACCCAGACTCCCAAGAAATAATTCTCCAGAAGACTGCCTTCAGATTACAATGTACAGACGATATTCAAGTGTGAAAAAGAAGTACCAGAGTTTGACTCATATCCACTCTTGGGACCACAAAAAAATAATTTTTGTTCTCAAAAAATTGTCATCTTTAAGCCACTTACTACTTGAGCAACCTGGTAGCACCTTAATCTTTCTAAATCTCAGTTTCTCATCAGTCTAATGTGGATAATTATACCTCTCTCTGCCTACTTTATAAAGGATGATTGGGTGGATCAAACAACATAATACATAAATAGCATGTGCGGGGGTGCTCAGTTGCTCAATCGTGTCCAACTCTCTGTGACCCCATGGACTTTAGCCGACCAGGCTCCTCTGCCTACGGGATTCCTCAGGCAAGAATACTGGAGTGGGTTGCCATTTCCTCCTCCAGGGGATCTTCCTGATCCAGGGATCGAACTGTGGCAGTCTCCCGCATCTCCTGCATTCGCAAGAGGCTTCTTTACAAGTGAACAGAGCCACCAGGGAAGGCTTTTAATATGTAAATAATAGTGCTTTATAAATAGCAAAGCCTACTCAAATGGAAGATAATATTAATATAATATTAATTATAATGTTAATAATGTTAACAAAAAATATAAAATACAGTTAGTTCAGTTGCTCAGTCATGTCCACTCTGCAACTCCATGGACTGCAGGACGCCAGGCCTCCCTGTCCACCATCAACTCCCAGAGCTTACTCAAACTCATGTGCATTGAGTCGGTGACGCCATCCAACCATGTCATCCTCTGTCTGCCCTTCTCCTCCCACCTGCAATCTTTCCCAGCATCATGGTCTTTTCAGATGAGTCAGTTCTTCTCATCAGGTGGCCAAAGTATTGGAGTTTCAGCTTCAACATCAGTCTTCCCAATGAATATTCAGGACCGATTTCCTTTAGGATAGACTGGTTGGATCTCCTTGCAGTCCAAAGGACTCTCAAGAGTCTTTTCCAATACCACAGTGCAAAAGCATCAATTCTTCACTGCTCAGCGTTCTTTGTGGTCCAACTCTCACATCCATACATGACCACTGGAAAAACCATAGCTTTGACTAGATGGACCTTAGTTGGCAAAGTAATGTCTCTGCTTTTTAATATGCCATCTAGGTTGGTCACTGCTTTTCTTCTGAGGAGTAAGTGTCTTTTAATTTCATGGCTGCAGTCACCATCTGCAGTGATTTAGGAGCCCCCCCAAATAAAGTCTCTGTTTCCATTGTTTCCCCATCTATTTGCCATGAAGTGATGGGATCAGATGCCATGATCTTAGTTTTCTGAATGTTGAGTTTTAAACCAACTTTTTTACTCTCCTCTTTCACTTCCATCAATAGGCTCTTTAATTCTTCTTCACTTTCTTCCATAAAGTTGGTATCATCTGCATATCTGAGGTTACTGATATTTCTCCCAGGAATCTTGATTCCAGCTTGTGCTTCATCCAGCCCAGCATTTTGCATCATGCACTCTGCATGTAAGTTAAATAAGCAGGGTGACCATATACAGCCTTGACATACTTCTTTCCCGATTTGGAAACAGTCTGTTGTTCCATGTCTGGTTCTAACTGTTGCTTCTTGACCTGCATACAGATTTTTCAGGAGGCAGATCAGGTGGTGTGGTACTCCCAACTCCTGAAGAATTTTCCACAGTTTGTTGTGATCCACACAGTCACAGGCTTTGGCATAGTCAATAAAGTAGAAGTAGATGTTTTTCTAGAACTCTCTCGCTTTTTCGATGATCCAGTGGATGTTGGCAATTTGATCTCTCATTCTTCTGCCTTTTCTAAATCTAGCTTGAACATCTGGAAGTTAATGGTTCACATACTGTTCACATACTACTGAAGGCTTGGGGAATTTTGAGCATTACTTTAGTAGCATGTGATATGAGTGCAATTGTGCAGTAGTTTGAGCATTCTTTGGCATTGCCTTTCTTTGGGATTGGAATGAAAACTGACCTTTTCCAGTCCTGTGGCCACTGCTGCATCTTCCAAATTTGTTGGCATATTGAGTGTAGCACTTTTACAGCATCATCTTTTAGGATTTGAAACAGCTCAACTGGAATTCCATCACCTCCAGTAGCTTTGTTCATAGTGATGGTTTCTAAGGCCCACTTGACTTCACATTCCAGGATGTCTGGCTCTAGATGAGTGATCACACCATCATGATTATCTGGGTCATGGAGATCTTTTTTGTATAGTTCTTCTGTGTATTCTTGCCACCTCTTCTTAATATCTTCCGCTTCTGCTAGGTCCATATCATTTTCGTTTTTTATTGTGCCCATCTTTGCATGAAATGTTCCCTTGGTATCTCTAACTTTCTTGAAGAGATCTCTAGTCTTTCCCATTCTATTGTTTTCCTCTATTTCTTTGCATTGATCATTGAAGGAGGCTTTCTTACCTCTCCTTGCTAGTCTTTGGAACTCTGCATTCAAATGGGTATAGCTTTCCTTTTCGCCTTTGCTTTTCACTTCCCTTCTTTTCTCAGCTATTTGTAAGGCCTCACCAGACAACCATTTTGCCTTTTTGCATTTCTTTTTCTTGGAAATGTTCTTGATCACTGTCTCCTGCACAATGTCATGAACCTCCGTCCATAGTTCTTCAGGCACTCTGTGTATCAGATCTAATCTCTTGAATCTATTTGTCACTTCCACTGTATAATCATAAGGGATTTGATTTAGGTCATATCTGAATGGTCTAATGGTTTTCCCTACTTTCTTCAAGTCTGAATTTTGCAATAAAGAGTTCATATAAAGTACAATATCAGATAATAAGAAGTTTCCCAGGGTATATGAACATTTTCTTTGTGAACTGAGTTGATCCTTAAATGAAAGAAGTAAGCAAACATTCTCCTTTATGTCTGTCGGGTGCATGCGTGTGTATGTTGAATTATCTCCTATGTCAGTATCTCATGGGGCTACTTGGTAAAAACGCAGATTCATTTCAGGTTTACTGAATTTCTGGTGGTAGAGGCCAAAAGTCTATAATTTAGCAGGCTTTCCAGATAATTTGTATGTACCGTTTTTGAGATGACATGCTTTAAAAGATGGAACTCTAGGAATCAGCTTCTCCTTGTTTGGAGAATAGTTGGTTATCAAATATTATTATAATTTGATCCAGGAGGCAGAATCTATCAATATCTCTATGGAGCTGAAAGAGCTCGCCAATAGAACTAAGTTTTGCTGTGTGTGGTACTGTGTGATTAAGTATCTGAATTACCAAATGAAGCCAAACTGTGTATCACAGCACCTGATTGGTTGCTCACAAGTACATAAGAGGGTAGGGAATTTCTTGCCTCCATTTTCCAAAGAGCAATCTGAAACTAACCAGTCGGACTTTTCCATCCATTTCTCAGGTCCCACTAGAGTTTATGGAGATGGGAATAAATTTCAGGTCCAGAGGATGACTATTCTTTAGACATTAGAGGAATGTCTATTCCTTAGACATTAAAAGAAAAGCCTTAAAAACTTTTCACATCTCTCTTTGTTGGATGTCAGGAAGTTCTCATTCATTTTGAATGAATAATTGTTTCATTCACTCAACCAATATTTATTCTCAGTTGTTATAATATTTATTCTCAGGTTGCTCTGGACCCTTTTGGTCAACAAAGAAAAATTAGTGAACAAGATAGACAGCCCTTCAGAATAAGTCAGCTCTGGATCCTACTTGTCCAACTTGCTTCCTTATTCCAGCCTAATCTTGGATGTTCCTGTGACAGTTAATTTTATGGGCACAGATACTTAGTCAAACATTCTGTGCCGTGTTTCTAGGATAGTGTTTTGAATGATAGTAACATTTAAATCAGCTCCATAATGTGGGTGGGCCTCATCCAACCAGTTGGAGGCCTGAACAGTACCCCCCAAAATAGCCTCCTAAGACATAATTCTCCAGAAGACTGCCTTCAGAATTCATCTGCAATGTTAGTTCTTCCAGGCTTAAAAGCAGACTAGCTTAGACTTGAACTAAAACATCAGCTCTAGTGAGTTACCATTTTGCCAGCCCTCTGTGCCAGTTTTGAACTTGTTAGCTTCCATAATCATGTGATTCAATTCATTGAAACAGATAGATAGCTAGCCTGTGGGGGTTTTCCCTCTGCAAACCCTGTTACAATTTCCTAACCTAGTCACTGAATCCAGTATGCATCCAAAGGTTTTCCTCCTAATTCCCCATGGCAGTTACATGCTTAACTGAAAGGATAGATGCCAAAATAAAGTTTCCATTCTTCATCTGGGATCCCTTAATATGAGCACACAGAGAGCATCAAAGTATTAAGCATATGGGGGAAGCAGTGAATCTGGTTCTGAATGGTGAAGGGTAATAGAACCATCCATCCAAGGTCATTACAAGGATTCAGTGAGCATCTATGTAAAATCCTTAGCATGGTGCTTGTGGGGGCCAAGCTGCCTCTAACTACTGGCTATGTTGTTCTTTTCCATGAACAGTAAAATAATGAAAAGTTTCTGAGAGGAGGTGGAATCTCAGCTCTACCTTTGATGTGTGTTGTCTTTAAAGATCTGAAATGGGGTTTGGTTTTTGTCTTCAAGTATTTAGAGTTAGGGGAATGGAATTCCATGTAGAAAGTGGCAAGGGGCGGATCTCTTTAGGGCTCTTGGAAGTGGTAGGATTTGAGTGGCAAGATTCATCTGTGGTAGATATGAAATACAGATCCCTAAGCTGTGAAGTATTGAATGATTTATTGCTGATTTTAGCTCACAAAAATCATCGCTGCTTCCTTTACCTCAAACCACTGTTTACCAGAAGAGTTTGGCCTGTGGTTTTCAAACTAAGGTGTTCATCAGAATCACCTGGAGAATTTGTTAAATAAAGCACAGGCTATTGGACTTTATTCCCAGAGCTGCTAACTCGGCAGTTCTGGGGAGGGACACAAGCATTTGCCTTTCTAACAAACTGTAACAAGGAGATGTTGATGCTGTTGGTCCAGGAACCACATTTTGAGAATCACTGTGATGATGAAAGAGACAACAGTCAAGTGGGAGAACTGCTAGTGAGGAAAAGAAACGGGTCATTAGCATGCTCACATCGTGTCTCCTCTGAATTCCTAAGGCAATTATCATCTGCACAATACAGCTGGCAATTAATCACGTCTTGCCTTTTGACAACTCTTTTCTTTGCCTGAATGCTATTTACATATTTCTGTTGGTTTGATGCTTAAGAATCAGGCAGGAAGTGAGGCCAGCAATGGGACAACCCAGTGGGAGGAAGGGGTGTAAAGCAGGAAAAGGATAAATAAGGAGAGGATCCACCTGCGGGGAAGTGGAATTGGAGCTGGACTGAGGCTACCTCTTAAGATGCCGAAGGGATAAAGTGAGGAGAAAGAGAATTCACATGGCATCCAGAAGGCAGAGTATGGGAAAGGCAGGTACCAAAAAAAGCTGTAGGGTAACCTCATGGAAAAGTGACCCAGCTGCCATGTAAGATAAAGAGGAGGGGGCGTTCATGAAGAATATGATAGCCCCTAAAAAGGGAACTCAGATATTGTTTGACATTGTCTTTTATCCTCTGCAGAAGAAGAAGGTGCTGATGTGTTGTTTGTTGAAGATGAAGAGGGCTGTTTACTATTAGGAGGTCAAGTTCACAGACTCAAGCAATTTGAGTCAGCAAGTTCCAGGATCAGGATCAAGGTCAAATGCCTGGGAAAAGTCATTTTTAAAGACACCAAACCAAGAGGAGTAGAGCTAGTTAGAGCCTGAATGGAAAGAAGGATGAGGGTGTGGGTTGGTTTGAAAGAACTAGAATTGTATTCTTGAGATGCAGTTGTTGCTGTTTAGTCTGTAAGTCATGTTCAACTCTTTGTGACCCCATGGACTATTGCCCACCAGACTCCTCTGTCCATGGGATTTCCCAGGCAAGAAAGACTATTGGAGTGGGTTGTCATTTCCTTCTCCAGGGCATCTTCCTGTGTCAGGGATCAAACCCACGTCTCCTGAGTTGGCAGGGGGATTCTTTATCATTGAACCACCAGGGAAGCCCTTGAGATGGGGTGGTCTGTGTTTTATTTTGCATTTTGCTATACTTTTTCCTTTTGTGGACAGTTGCAAGCTGCAGCCTTTCTCAACTGCATCTGACAGGTGAATTAATTTGGAGTGCTAGCAGGCTCAGGAAATTCTCAGGAAGCACCAGCAGCTGGAGATGTCCTAGATAAGGGGGCAAGGCCCTCAAAGGTGCCACCACGTTTGGACCAGGACTACTATTTCACATTTGAAAAACAAATGAAAGAGATTCTGGTGAAAAGCTATGATTTCCTTTCTACCCACAATCCTATTTCCCAGAAACAAGATTTTTAAATGGTTTCTGTTTTTGGTTCTTTGGAAAAATCCAAATATTTAAATAATGTGCGTGTGCTCCTTTTTCTTGATTTATCTACATAACACATTTGTTGACTCCTCAGTATGAAAGTTGAATATTTAACTTAATCTAAGCTAAGTCACTTCAGTCGTGTCCAACTCTGTGCAACCCCAGAGACGGCAGCCCACCAGGCTCCCCCGTCCCTGGGACTCTCCAGGCAAGAACACTGGAGTGGGTTGCAATCTCCCTCTCCAATGCATGAAAGTGAAAAGTGAAAGGGAAGAAGCTCAGTCATCTCTAACTCTTAGTGACCCCATGGACAGCAGCCAACATAACTCTATTTCCCCTCCTTGTCTTCATACCAATGTTTGGTTGTTTTTAGTTCTTCTAAACTAAACCTTCACATCTGATTATTTAATACACTGATATTTCTGTTTCCTGTATGTCCCTTCACATAGGATTGCTAGATTTTCCAGTTCCTAAAATGAAGATATTTTGTTCTCTATCTTTTCCATTATTTTTTCTCTCTCCCCATTTCATCCTACTCTCTGGTCAAATCTTTCTACTTTTACATTGTGTCAAATTGTTAACATTTACTTTCCATGAACTAGTTAAATAAAATTGGTCCTAGCTTCACGGTCAAATAGTTATTCTTTTTTACAGTGCATCAGTTGCTTAAAATGTCCTAGATGGTCTTAATGTTTGATCTATGACTTTTTTTGGAGTGCTCTATGTTTTTCCTAGAGTTTCTGGTTCTCTGTTTCCTTTTCTTATAATTTACCATACATTCAAGTTTTCCAGTCTTTACCTCATTTTATCTACTCTGTAGTATCTTTTTCCAGAGACCTGCCTCCTCCTGGAGTTTTCAGATTAATTTAGGCTAACTCCCAGCTGACATCTTAGAAGTTTCCACTCTGCCTTCTTAAGTTGGATTCTCTGGAGTCCACATCATCTCTTTCTTGGTTTACTTCCATTTGCTGAGACTATCAGTGAGTATTGGGTTGGCCAGAAAGTTCCTTTGGGTTTTTAAGATGGCACAGAAAACCCCAAACAAACTTTTTGGCAAGCCGAATAATTTCTTAAGAAAGGATGCAGCTTTGTATCTTCAAAAATACTTTCCACTCTCACAGTTGCCTAATAATGTCATGTGTACAGATTTCAGATTAAAAAACTGTTTTAAAGACACATTTTTGAACATCTATGGGGCTTCCCAGGTGCCTCTTTTCCTTAAGATTTGTATACGTCTGACATTGAATCAGATCTTTCAGACAGTCCTGCTATTTTTTCCAAGAGAGCTTCTTGGTTTTATTTCCAGTTATTATATTGACAAAATTTTTTCATAGTCAATGGACCTAGGAGGTATCATCCTTAGCAAAATAAATCAGGGAGAAAGACAAATACTCTTTTACCATTTAGATATGGAATCTGGTAAAAATAAATGAATGTATATAACAAAACAAAAACAGACTCAAAGATCTAGAAAATAAACTAGTGGTTACCCATAAAGAGAAGGAAGAGGGAAAGGGACATGGAGGAGTAAAGGATTAAGAAACACAGCTAGCTACTATGCATAGAATAAATAAGCAACAAGGATATACTGTACAGCACATGGAAACATGCCATTATTTTTAATAACTTTAAATGGGGTATAATATATAAAAATATTGAATCACTATGTTGACACCTAACACCTAAACTAAGATTGTAAATCAACACTACACTTCAATTTTAAAAGATCTTTAACAGTTTTCTGATGATTGTTTCTTTTCATGCTATCATATCCTTGTTTAAGAGAGTAACATATTATCTGTTGGTTTTTGACACTTTCTTTTCTTCAGAGGTTCTGCATGTGTGTTGAGAAGGAAGAGCAACACGAATAGAAATAGCCTGGGTCCTTGCCACCATGGGACCTCCCTGTCCATACAGGGATGTTCCTACTCAGACTTCCCCAGAAAGACAAATAAACCTCGATCTTTGTTATTATTATTCTCTTATTAGCTGCACGCATCTTCATTGCTGCCCGCAGGCTTTCTCTAGTTGCCCTGAGCAGGGGCTTCCCTCTCCTTGCGATGCACAGGCTTACTCCTTGCGGTGGCTTCTCTTGTTGCAGAGCATGGGCTCCAGAGCCTGGGCTTCAGTAGCTGTGGCACGCAAGTGTGCAGGCATAGTTGTTCCTCGGCATGTGGGATCTTCTTGGACCAGGGATCAAACCCATGTCCTCTGCAGTGGCAGGCAAAGTCTTAACCACTAGACCACCAGGGCAGTCCCTGGATTTTCTTTTACAGGCCATGAAGAAGCATTGTAAAAATGACATGGTTAGATTGTTCAGTGAGCCTGGAGGTGAAACAAATGACAACAGTTTTGTGATCAGAGCGGATTCGTAGCTCTGCCCCACAATAGAGGCACGCATCTCAGGTAGCAGATCCTTGCACTCATGTGAAGGACGGCTTCCTTCCTCTCAATGCTTGGATGGGAGCTCATTCTAAGTTGCCGGTCATCTTTCTCATATCCTAGCTTCTCAACAAACACGGTATGAAGCAGTCAATTCATTTTCATATTTCAGCATTCCTTTCCTAAAACCACTCGAGAGTCCTTATTCTCTTCATAACTGGTTGATGACCATCTGCAAACTTACCGTTTTTCTTGCCATTTTTCTCACTGATTCCCAACACATATTCTGCATGTGGGCCGGACTGAACCGTTAGCTGTTCCTGTTCACGCCCTGGCTCCTGCTTCCTCTCTTTTGCTTATACTTCCCAGCAGTCTGGAATGCCCTTCTTTCCATCTCTGCTCCCTGAAATCCTAGCCACCCTTGGGGACTTAGTTCCAATGTCACTTTCTGCCTGAGGCCTTTTCTGAATCCCTGTAGGGGTTGGGATCTCTTTCTCTGCTGTGCCTTTGACCTTTATCATCCCCTCCCTGGCACATTTGTTGCTGTTTGCGTGTCTGAGGATACTCCTCAATAGAGGACAAGAAACTTCACCTTTGACCTCTCCAACAGTGCCTGGCTTTAGCAGGCTTTCTTCTGGAGGGATCTGTGAGTCTATTTAAAACGGGACTAACTGTTCTTGTCAGGCTGATGGGAACTTGCTTCTGAAAAAAGAGACAGTGACAGAAACAGTTAACAATAGACAGTATTGGCAATCAGTTGGGATAACATAATCCCAAATTATAATTATATATATATGTACATATATATGAATGTATGTATGTATGTCTATTATTTTATTAAGAGAAATATTCCTCATTCAAGCATAGCAGAAAATCTCTCTGATATGNATGAATGTATGTATGTATGTCTATTATTTTATTAAGAGAAATATTCCTCATTCAAACATAGCAGAAAATCTCTCTGATATGGAAAAGGCAATAAACAGTTTTTATTTTTATGGAAAAAAGAGAATTAAGTAAAGTAGCAGCTGAACTCATGAACAAGTCATGAGTCAGAGAGTCTGAAGCAGAGACTGAGTCCAAAATTTATAGTAAGGCTATCAAATACTTAGCAGAATTAAGTGAATAAAACAAAAATTTCATAGATTTACATCATTATTTCATAAATTTTCTCCACTTGGTAATTCTCAGTGAGTAACTGATATAGCAAATTAAAGTTTAATTTAACAAATTCCAGTTTCTTTGCTTGTGATTTTTAAATATCTGGTCACTTGCTGGCATAACCTAAGCTCTATAGTGAGAACATGTTAGTTGAATTTTACAGATCAGTCAGAATTCTCTCAAACCTTCAAAATATTATTTAAATTTTTTAATNCCAAACTCCTAAATTATCCCTCCCCACTTTCCCTTTGATAACCGTAAGTTTCTAACCTATGTCTGTGTTTCTATTTTGTAAATAAGTTCATTTGTATCATTTTTTAGATGTCTTATATGAAATGTTCTTGTTTAGCTGCTAAATTGTGTCTGACTTTTTTGTGACCCCAGGGACCACAGCCTGCCAGGATCATATGGCATTTGTCTTTCTCTGTCTGACTTTTACTTCACTTAGTATGACAATCTCTAGGTCTATCCATGTTGCTGCAAATAGCATTATTTCATTCTTTTTTATGGCTACTATTCCATTGTGTGTGTGTGTGTGCTTCCCTTGTGGCTCAGCTGTTAAAGAATCTGCCTGCATGCAGGAGACCTGGGTTTGATCCCTGAGTTGGGAAGATCCCCTGGAGAAGGGAAAGATTACCCCCTCCAGTACCAACCAATATATATGTATATATATATATATATATATATATATATATACACACACACACCATATCTCCCTTATCCATTCATCTTTTTCCCCCTGTTTTTGGCTTTGCTCTGCAGC
>SJYQ01104801.1:61578-73627 GCA_006410935.1 Redunca redunca | reverse complement strand
ATATATATATATATATATATATATACACACACACACACACCATATCTTCCTTATCCATTCATCTTTTTCCCCCTGTTTTTGGCATTGCTCTGCAGCATTTGGGATCTTAATTCCCCATTTTGTGCCCCCTGTACTGGGAGTTTGAGCCCAGTTGAACTTGTGCTCCCCTGTATTGGGAGTTCAGAGTCTTAACAACTGGACTGCCAGGTAAGTTCCTATCTATTCACCTGGTTGTGGACATTCAGGTTGTTTCCATGTCTTCCCTATTGTAAACAATGCTCCTAAGAACGCTGCGTGCATGTATCTTCTTGAATTATCAAAATGCTATGGTATTACGGCACAGGCTTTCCAGGGTGGCCCAGCTCCAAATCCTTGTTCAGTTTGTTCTCACTCTTACCTAGAATTTTTTTTTTAAAAAAGACACTTTTGACTACTAGACTTCAAAGAATCTACTAGATTCTTCAAAGACTACTAGACTTCTTGCCTTTCAACACCACTTGACCTTGACCAAATGACCTCCTTTCTTATAAAAACAGATGTAATTGCCTTCTGAAGACTCCATATTCAGTTCAGTTCAGTTCAGTCACTCAGTCATGTCCGACTCTTTGCGACCCCATGAATCACAGCACGCCAGGCCTCTCTGTCCATCACCATCTTCCGGAGTTCACTCAAACTCATGTCCATCGAGTCAAAAATGCCATCCAGCCATCTCATCCTCTGTCATCCCCTTTTCCTCCGGTCCCCAATCCCTCCCAGCATCAGAGTCTTTTCCAATGAGTCAACTCTTCGCATGAGGTGGCCAAAGTACTGGAGTTTCAGCTTTAGCATCATTCCTTCCAAAGAACACCCAGGACTGATCTCCTTTAGAATGGACTGGTTGGATCTCCTTGCAGTCCAACTCCACATTAATGATTCCAATCTCCTCTGCTGTGAAGACTCGTTATATCCCAGCATGGTGTGCCTATCACACTGAAAGCACTAAAGGAAGGCAAATTGCCTGATCATTCTTTTCTCTGGTCCAGGCAACAGGAAGCACCAACCAGTTAGGGAAACCAGAACCATTCCAGGTGAGCAGGTTGGAATTGTTCTTGAGGGTGAAAAGGAATAGATATTTGTTTTGAAAGCAACAGAAAGAATAAATACTTAGAAGGCCATTTGGATGACTCTGCAAAAGCAGGGATCAAAGAAGCTTGTGTTTCAGTGAGCTGGACTCTGCTGGGCAAGTGCAGGTCCTTGCTAGAGGGACATGGTTAGTTTCTGCCACCACCAGGGCTGCCACATTCTGCCACATTCCAGGATCCTGGAATTTGAAATCAAAAAGTAAATTTTTCTAGTATTTAGATCCAGTTTTTGGATACTCTCTCTTCCTTTGCTGCAAAAGGTGCTTTTTATGCTTCATTTTCCCTCATCTGTCTCCTTAAATGTGAGATGTGTCCCTTGGGCATAAACTCCAAAGACATCACCAACATCAAGAAAATCTAAAAAAAAAAAAAAGAAAGAAAGAAAGCCAGAGTAGCTGTAAATATGTTGAATTTGACCATCATCCTGTAGTAGTTCAAAGTGGGGAATGATCATCACAAGATTTATAAGGGGTATTTTTCCTTCTTTTATATACTTCACAAGCCTGTCATTATTCCCGCCTCCACTGTAACTAAGAAGAATACTATAAAATGTTCCCTCCATGAGGCACCAAAGGTCATCCTTTCCCCTCTACTCCCCAGAAATACGGTGTTCTAAGCATCTCTGGCTACTCCAGAGACACATAAATGGTAAAACTCAGATCCTCTTCTTTTTTGTTGTTGTTAAAATTCTTTAATTTTAAAAATTGTGGTAAAATACACATAACATAAAATTTACCATCCTAGCTATTCTTAAATTGCATTAAGGACATTCACACTGTTAGGCAACTGTCGCCACCATCCATCTCCAGGACTTGTTTCGTCTGGCAAAACTGAAGCTCTGCATCCATTGAACAATACCTCCTTATTTCTCTCACCCCAGCTCCTGGCAACCACTGATCTGTTTTCTGTCTCTCTGAATTTGACCACTCTAAGTACTTGAAATAAGTTGAATGAAGCAGTATTGTTCTTCTGTGACTAGCTTATTTCACTTAGTATAATATCTTTAAGGTTCATACGTGCAGTAGCTTGTGTCAGACTTTCCTTCTTTTTTAAAGCTTAATAATATTCCACTAATATACATACATATACATTTTGTTTACTGTTCTTTCAATGAAGGATAGTTGGGTTGCTTCCACCCTTTGGCTGCTATGAACATAATTTTGCTTCCTCTTCTTTTGAAGAGGATGTTAAAAAGAATTGAGAGGATGGTTAGGAAGAAAAGTGCAGAGTAAGATAATTTTGTTCTTCTTGAATATATATCATAAAAATTCAAGCAATTCTGAAAAGTGTAAATCAGTCTAAATCTACTACTAAGAAAAAATAATTTGTTGCATATTAGTGACCGTCTTTCTAGTTATCTCAGCATATGTCCAGGCCAGATATATTGATATTTTATGTAAATGAATTGCCTTTAATGTTGTTCATAACCCCAATTTCTTTCAGCTTTACAATGTGAACTTCTAATCATATTAATAAAACCTACTTTTATGCCATATTTTTCATGGCTGCTTTTATGGATGTACCATAATATTATTTATCCAATCTTCTATTGAAGAACCAGTTTCCTTTAAGTGACTTCCTTTGTTTTTTTCAATGTTATTTAGTATAAAGGAATAGAGTGACAAATATTATGATACATTTGTCTTTGTGATCCTGTTTCATAAGTTCCTAAAACTGGGTTTAAGTGAAAAGACTTAAACTAACATTTTATTTATTTGCCAAGAACAATTTGTTTATGTGAAAACTGTGATATCTTAGATCTCTTATTCTTATATATTTATCTATGACAAAACACATATTTCATATCCTAAATGACAGAGTAAGAACCTTCTAGATCTTTTTTGGGGAACACTCTATGGGAAGGAAGATAGAGACTTTGGGTTATATCAAAATGTTATATTCGAGGGATTTCTCTGGTGGTGCAGTGGCTAAGATTCCACGCTCCCAATGCAGGCTGCACAGGTTTGGTCCCTGCGGAAGGTCCGTCTAGTCAAGGCTATGGTTTTTCCTGTGGTCATGTATGGATGTGAGAGTTGGACTGTGAAGAAGGCTGAGCGCCGAAGAATTGATGCTTTTGAACTGTGGTGTTGGAGAAGACTCTTGAGAGTCCCTTGGACTGCAAGGAGATCCAACCATCCATTCTGAAGATCAGCCCTGGGTGTTCTTTGGAAGGAATGATGCTAAAGCTGAAACTCCAGTACTTTGGCCACCTCATGCGAAGAGTTAACTCACTGGAAAAGACTGATGCTGGGAGGGATTGAGGGCAGGAGGAAAAGGGGACGACCAAGGATGAGATGGCTGGATGGCATCACCGACTCAATGGACGTGAGTCTGAGTGAACTCCGGGAGTTGGTGATGGACAGGGAGGCCTGGTGTGCTGCGATTCATGGGGTCTCAAAGAGTCAGACACGACTGAGCAACTAAACTGAACTGAACTGAAGGAACTAGATCTCACATGCTGCAACTAAAAGAAAAAAAAAATCACGAATGTAGCAACAAAGATTGAAGGTCTCACATGCCACAGCTAGGGCCTGGTGAAGCCAGGTAAATATAATAAAAAAATTTTTTTTTAAATATTACATTGTATATGAATACACGTCAATGCAATGTAGTAGAGAAAATTAGATGTTACCATCCTTGTGAGCTCAACAAAGGAATGTAGATATGGTCATCGTGGAGGGGAAATGATTATAAATTTGGTTATAATTTGTTTTAATCCAGAATGCCAATCAAACCCCAAACTAGTACATAGCAGATCGAATCACAGCATCCAAAGTGCTTAACTGGCCAGTTTTGTTATTAAAAGTGGCTCAATTGTAGAACCTATTGGCAAATTACATTTTAAAAAACTTACAGGTGGTGGTTTTACATTTTTCAAATGGCCTATTGGTCCATCTGCTAAAGGTATGGTGAGCAGGATCCAAGCATCTGTGGGAGGGGACAGGTAAGGTCTTCACAGGAATTCTGATCATCAGCGAGAGGACCAAAATTTGAAACAAGCTTTTAACTTGGGGGAAGAGTCTGGAATAGAAGTGGTACTCTTTCATGGGACAAGTTTCCAAGAAGACAAATGGAGGTGGAGATTTGCAGGCAGGAAGTTTTAGGGGGAACGTCTTAGGAACAACACCTGTGAGAATATGAGGGAAGCAGGATTCATCAGAGGCAGAAGTACAATTGTAATACCATTGTAATAAAGGTCTCATCCAGGGCTTCCCAGGTGGTTCAGTGGTAAAGAATCTGCCTGCCAAGCGAGAGACCTGGGTTCAATCTGTGGGTCAGGAAGACCCTTGAAGTAGGAAATGGCAACCCACTCTAGTATTCTTGCCTGCAAAATCCCATGGACAGAGGCACCTGGCGGGCTTCAGTCCATGGGGTTGCAAAGAGTCAGACACAACTTAGTGACTAAATGACAACAACAGAGGTCTCATCCAAATCCCACAGCAAACTCTGAAGCTTCCATGACCATTCAGAGATGTCCCAAATGAGGCAAGGGGCCAGCTCCCACACTGATCAGCCCTTGGGTATGGACAGCCCACAAAGGGTTATAATCTTGGGCAAGGCAGGTCCCTTGGTTGAAGTCCTGAAGGGAGGATGTGGATGACATATCATGGCATCTAATGCAGACTCTAACCAGAAGTTCAGCTATATGAACCAAGCAGACAATACCTTGGTGGACAGAGGGACACCCTTAGTTCACCCCAGTCACATCCCCTACTGCCAGACTAATTTCATCTTCCCCTTCCACCATCACCTCACTTCCATTTCATCTCACCTCAATGCACAAACACAGACTGATGTAAATGAGTCGCCAGCATCACCCAGGACTGAGTCAGTAATCCGGTAGGGTGAGACACTGAGGATGAAGCCCTTTCCTGTTCACAGCTGAGCAGGAAAGACAAGACAGGCATGGACTCCAAGAGCAAACTATGTAAAGAATCACCTTTAAAAACCAGAGGTTTAAAGATCTGATATGCAGAGGCCATATAAAATATTTGTGTATTTCTATTTTTAATAAGAAATTTCAACTCTTAAGCAACCCCTTCAGTAACATAACATATCACTATGAAAACAAGCCCAGCACCATCATAAAATGTTCATTTGTTCATTCTTTTTTGTTGTTGTTCAGTTATGTCCGACTCTTTGCAACTTCATGGACTGCAGCACGCAAGGCTTCCCTGTCCTTCACCATCTCCCGGAGTTTGCTCAAATTCATGCCCACTGAGTCAGTGATGCCATCCAACCATCTCATCCTCTGTCATCCCCTTCTCCTCTTCTGTCGTCCCCTTCTCCTCCTGCCTTCAGTCTTTCCCAGCATCAGGGTCTTTTCTAATGAGTCAGCTCTTCGTATCAGGTGGCCAAAGTGTTGGAGCTTCAGCTTCAGCATCAGTCCTTTCACTTAATATTCAGGGTGGATTTCCTTTAGGATTGACTGGTTTGATCTCCTTATAGTCCAACTCTCGAGTCTTCTCCAACACCACAGTTTAAAAGCATCAATTCTTCAGCGCTCAGCCTTCTTTATGGTCCAACTCTCACATCCATACATGACTGCTGGAAAAACCAGAGCTTTGACTAAATGGACCTTTGTTGGCAAAGTAATGTATCTGCTTTTTAATATGCTGTCTTTAATACTCATTCTTTAAATATTTTAACATTGATCATTATATGCCAGCACTGAGCTAGATTCCAAATCATCCAAAACAAATAAAACACAGTTCCTGCTTTCAAGGAGTCCACAGGTAGTGGGGGAGACAGATAAGATAGGCCCTTCGAATGAGTGTTGGTTCCCAAGCATGCTGGAGACATAGGGGGCGCCTTGTTTTGGAGTAGAGGCTATGAAAAAAAAGGCTTTCCATTCTGCATTTCTGTCAACATTGCATTTAGCAATAGTTGAAATGGGTCTTTTTTCGTGTTTGGCAGGATGGTCTGGAATTTAAGCTTAAGATCTGGTTAAAGTTGTCTGGTTTTCAGAACAGAAAAAAAACTGCATTATAGTATAAAAGATAGTAACTATAGTCAGTGATTAAACAATGCCCTTCTAAGATTATCTAAAAGTAACTGTAGACAGGAATTAAGCAATATCCTTTTAAGATTATTGAAGAGTTGGGTTAGGTGTACTGCTAAAATATTTTGGAACTCTAAGAATTGCTGAAACAGAACATGTCTTTCCAAGTTTCTACCTGTGTATTCACTTGTTCTCTTTTATGTTCTTCTGTCCTTAGAATTAAGCACTTTCTTATGTAGCCAGTTCTGTGGTTGCAATTAGAAGCTAAGTTTCCTGCCTCTCCAGCACTCAGATCTTAGGATTTGCATTTGTTTATATCTTATTTGGGAAGTACTCTATCAAGTTTTCCATACTATGCACCACTTTCTATCATACTGTACAATTTGCTATTTTATTATTTATTGTCTGTCTAACCCTGCTAGAAAGTAAATACCACAAGAGCAAAGATTTTGTTTTGCTTTGTTTTGTTCATAGTGTAGCTCCACTGCCTAAAATAGTACCTGGCACATAGCATGTACTTCATAAATATTTATTGACTGAATGAAATAAAACATAAAGAGGAAAGATTTTGCTGAGATCACTGACAATAATGTGCTATGAAAGGAACAATATAAATAACTCAATAATATGCATCCCGTTAAATAAATTAAAATATAATGTTTGGATGTTCATCACTTGTATGTCCATAGAAGGATCCATCTATAGCTTTTGAACTTCAAGGTTATCCTCTATAGTATTAGGTTTTCTAATCCAGATTTCCCTGGTCAGACCCATTTTTACCATCTATTGCTTAGGTCTATTATGATGTGGTTCACTTCACTTGGATGTATTATAACTTCTTTGAGACTATTGGGCACACATATGAAAAGACAAATCAAGTCAAGGTGGAGTTAGAGAGGAGCTTATTGCATTTTCACATCCAATACCACAGAAAAATACCAAATACATCATCATATATTCACATTCCATCAAGTGAATGGAAATACTTCTGCTAATCCCATTACAGTTTTGGCATTGTACCTTATTTGCTAGAATTGGGTTAATTTATGGGCTTCCCTGATGGCTCACCTGCCAATATAGGAGATTCAGGTTTGATCCCTGTGTCAGGAAGATCCCCCCTCAAAGAAGGAAATGGCAACCCACTCTGGTATTCTTGCCTGGGAAATCCCATGGACAGAGGAGCCAGATGGGCTACAGTCCATGGGGTTGCAAAAGAGTCAGACACAACTTAGCAACTAAACAACAACAACAAATTCTGCCTCTAGTCAGACTGCCAGGAGCAGGCTATTTTGTAAATACATCTCTGATCAAGGGCTTTCTTAAAATTTTGACCTTAGAGACATAGTATTAATTCTTTTTCTCATGTGATGTAGTTGAATGAAAATAAGAGTAAAATGGTTTCCGCACTGCAACTCAAGCACTATATAACAATTGTGCAAAAGTAAGGCACACGTGCAGAAATACACTGCACTTACGAATGAAATGATCTTTATATGGTTAGCAATGAGGCTGTCTCAATGCAGAGAATTTGTTTCAGAGCTGAAAGAAATCAGATTGAGCCAATCAAAGCACAGAACATCATGTGCTGGTAAAGTTCCGAGAATAATTTCTTGAAGTTAGAAATACCAGCAAACAGTGAGTTTGGTTATTGACATTAATGAATTTACCATCATAAAGATGTGTTTTAACTTGATTTTAATGGGCTTTTCAGCCTAGAGTCAAGTGATAAGGACTGGAAGGCTACTATTTCCCATGATGCCGTCATCTGAAAAGATGCACTGTTATCAAAAGAGAGGGACAAAAAAAAAAAGAGAAGAAATTCTAAAACAAATAAATAAAAGGGACAAGTTGGGGGTCAGAAAACTGAGAACCCAGTGCAGTGGAAACAATTTTGAGATTCCACATCTGATCAGTTGAATGTAGAGATGTACAGGGAGGAGGAAGTGGCAGGCAGTGCATAGTATATGCTTACGTGAGGGTGGGCCAGTCCAGTGCCCCCAACTCATGCTGGGCAAAGGCGCTGAGGGTGGGGCAGCAGTTGTCTGAAAGTTGCATGGTAAAAGGATGACCCTGGGCTTCCTAATGCAAGGATGTTGCTTCTTGAGTTTGTATGTCCTTTTGCTTATATGGTCATTGCTCTCTAAGTCACACACCTGCGGATGACACTTTGGGATGATTTGTCCCATGTCCCATTTCCTTCTTGGGATAACCCACTAGCTACCCTCCACAAAAAAGCAATGCATAAACATATATCTGGCTGGTTCTTTTCTGCAGCCAAAGTGGCATGGCTGTACTACTGTGACATGGCACCCCCAATTCCAGAGTGTGAAAGGGTTTCCACCAGTCAATTCTCAGAGACCAGTTGGCTGTCCTACAGCTCAACCCAGAGTCAGATCCCACATCGTTTGTCTGTTTTTCAGAATATTTATTTATTTATTTATTTTGGGGGGCTGTGCTGGGTCTTCGTTGCTGGGCACAGGCTTTCTCTAGCTGCGGAGAGCGGTGGCTACTCTTCGTGCACCGGCTTCTCATTGTGGTGGCTTCTCTTGGAGCAGAGCACCGGCTCTAGGTGCCTGGGCTTCAGTAGTTGTGGTGCACAAGCTTCCTTGCCCCGCGGCATGTGGGTTCTTCCCAGACCACGGATCGAATCCGTGTCCCCTGCATCGGCAGGCGGATTCTTAACCGCTGGACCACCAGGGAGGTCCCAGATCCCACAGTTTAGCTCAGTCCTACAAGACTGTCCCCCACCCTCACTTCAGATGTTACTTGTAAGTCTAGGCTATCACCTCTATTCAAGACCCACAGGCTATAGATCAGAGTTCCATGACCACCCCCTGCCCTCCCTCCNCTCCCCCACACCCTCCTCCAGCTTCTCGGACCATGAATTTGCTACAGTGGCGCAGAACTCAGAGAAACGTTTTACTTCCTAGATTCACCAGTTTATTATAAAAGGGTATCTATCACTCAAGTCCAGCTAGATGGAAGGAATGCATAAGCATAGGGAAAAGGTGTGGGAGCTTCCATGCCCTTCCTTTGCCATTGTCCTCAAATTTCCTCATGTTCACCAACCTGGAAGTTGTCCACAAACCTGACCTTCTTGGGGTTTTGTGGATGCTTCATTACATAGGCACAATGGATTAAATCATTGGCCATTGGCGGCGGATTTACCCTCCAGCCCCTCTTCGCTCTCTGGAGGTTAGCGGGTGGTACTGAAAGTCCCAATCCTTTAATCATGTTGGTTCTGCTGGCATTCAGCTCCCACCCTTATATGCAGTCCCAGACTAGTCTCATTAACTTAATAAAAGACATCTTTGCACTCTCTTCAGTTAGGTTATTCCAAAGGTTTTAGGAGCTCTGTGCCAAAATTTGGGACAAAGACAAGATACATTTATTATAAATCACATATTACAACTACACACACCATCATATAGACACCCACTGACCTCTCCCTTGCCCTAACCCTACTTCTTTCAGCCCCATCTAAGCAGTTGGAACTTGAGGGAGATTTGGGATGGGAAAAAACTGCTTGCCTAAAATTGCCCGAAGTCCTCTCTCCTTAATGACAGCAGCAGAGCGATGCTGTCCTACAAGCCGGCATGGTGACCCAGAAAGTTTGAGAAAATGCGTATTTTTACCTGCACAGGGTGATGAGAAAGTGTCATCACACTTAAAACAGAATTAGAAGTAGGTCCATACTCAACAAACACCTAGGGAATAAATTAATATGTGGATTTGTGTGTATATGTGTGTGAAAGAGAGAAGAGAGAAAGGATTTAAACATTTGTTTCTTATTGAAGGATCTGTTCTGGACTACAAAGTATTTCATCGAATTATGGAAGAGTCTCCTGATTGAGTAAAAATGGGTCACAAGTAATTGTTCTTCATCATACCCACCCCCTACATGTGCCCCAATATACAAATAGGCAGGCTCATACCATCTAATTTCTTTAATACTCACTGCCTTTAAAAAATGATGCTGCGAAAATGTAAATACATTCTTATTGTAAATGATTCAAATATTACAAAATACAAAAAATAAAGGGATGGAAATGTGAATAGCTTTGTGCTTCCCAATCTGATTCAGTATTCTGTCAGTGTTTTGGTGAACAACCTTCTCATCTTTAAAAAAAAAAAGCACACAGACATATATATATTACACACTACACAAATTGGATCTTGGCTGGTTGTGTTACACACATGTGATCATAATATATAGACAAACCATTCCTCAACTTCCCTTTTCACCTAACAATATGTCTTGTAGAGCTCTGTACATCATTGCATGAAGCTCTTTCTACCTCCTTCTAAATGACTACCAGTATTTCATATTATGGATACAATATACAGTGTAACACCACATCCCTATATAACTGATACTGAACATCTTGTGAACATATCTGAGTACATTTTTAGGGTGGGAAAATTGCTGAGTCAAAGGTTATATGCATTTTTAAAAATTGTTCTTCCAGATTCACTCCCCACGCCCTACTTATCTTATATTATGCAGGGGTGCTTAGTCACTCAGTCCTGTGCGACCCTTTCCGACCCCATGGACTGTAACCCGCCTGCCTCCTCTGTCCATGGGGATTCTCCAGGCAAGAATACTTGAGTGGGTTGCCATGCCCTCCACCAGGGAATCTTCCCAGTCCAGGGATGAACCCAGGTCTCCTGCATTGCAGGCAGATTCTTTACCATCTGGGCTACCCATATATGTATTATATATATTAACCCATATATATTATGCATTAGTTCCTGGTTAAGTATTTGATACCTCCAATTATTTTAATTTTTAACCGTCTAATAGGCAAAAGTTAGTATCAGTTCAGTTCAGTAGCTCAGTTGTGTTCAACTCTCTGAGACCCCATGAATCGTAGCATATCAGGCCTCCCTGTCCATCACCAGCTCCCGGAGTTCACTCAGGCTCACATCCATCGAGTCAGTGATGCCATCCAGCCATCTCATCCTCTGTCATCCGCTTCTCCTCCTGCCCCCAATCCCTCCCAGCATCAGAGTCTTTTCCAATGAGTCAACTCTTTGCATGAGGTGGCCAAAGTACTGGAGTTTCAGCTTTAGCATCATTCCCTCCAAAGAAATCCCAGGGCTGATCTCCTTCAGAATGGACTGGTTGGACCTCCTTGCAGTCCAAGGGACTCTCAAGAGTCTTCTCCAACACCACAGTTCAAAAGCATCAATTCTTCAGTGCTCAGCCTTCTTCACAGTCCAACTCTCACATCCATACATGACCACAGGAAAAATCATAGCCTTGACTAGACAGAACTTTGTTGGCAAAGTAATGTCTCTGTTTTCCAATATGCTGTCTAGGTTGGTCATAACTTTTCTTCCAAAGAGTAAGCATCTTTTAATTTCATGGCTGCAATCACCATCTGCAGTGATTTTGGAGTCCCCAAAAATAAAGTCTGACACTGTTTCCACTGTTTTCCCATCTATTTTCCATAGGACCGCCATGATCTTCGTTTTCTGAATATTGAGCTTTAAGCCAACTTTTTCACTCTCCTCTTTCACTTTCATCAAGAGGCTCTTTAGTTCTTCTTCACATTCTGCCATAAGGGTGGTGTCATCTGCATATCTGAGGTTATTGATATTTCTCCCAGCAATCTTGATTCCAGCTTGTGCTTCTTCCAGCCCAGCATTTCTCGTGATGTACTCTCCATATAAGTTAAATAAGCAGGGTGACAATGTGTAGCCTTGACATACTCCTTTTCCTATTTGGAACCAGTCTGTTGTTCCATGTCCAGTTCTAACTGTTGCTTCCTGACCTGCATACAGATTTCTCAAGAGGCAGGTCAGGTGGTCTGGTATTCCCATCTCTTTCAGAATTTTCCACAGTTTATGGTGATCCACACAGTCAAAGGCTTTGGCATAGTCAATAAAGCAGAAATAGATGTTTTTCTGGAACTCTCTTGCT
>SJYQ01104801.1:0-61259 GCA_006410935.1 Redunca redunca | reverse complement strand
TGCTTTCTAAGGCCCACTTGACTTCACATTCCAAGATGTCTGGCTCTAGGTGAGTGATCACACCATCGTGATTATCTTGGTCATGAAGATCTTTTTTGTACAGTTCTTCTGTGTGTTCTTGCCACCTCGTCTTAATATCTTCTGCTTCTGTTAGGTCCATACCATTTCTGTCCTTTATCTAGCCCATCTTTGCATGAAATATTATTTTAATTTGTATATTTCAGATGACAGCAAATTTAAATATATTTCATTACTTATCATTATCTTCTGTAAATTTTAAAAATATCTTTTGCCTTCTTTTAAATAGATTTTTTTGAGATTTCCTTACTAATTTGTAGGAATTCAGTATACACTAGGAACTTCCCTGATAGCTCAGTTGATAAAAATCTGCCTGCAGTGCAGGAGACCCTGGTTCAATTCCTGGGTCAGGAAGATCCATTAGAGAAGGGATAGGCTACCCGCTCCAGTATTCTTGGGCTTCCCTTGTGGCTCAGCTGGTAAAGAATCTGCCTACAATGTGGGAGACCTGGGTTTGATCCTTGGGTTGGAAAGATCCCCTGAAGAAGGGAGAGACTACCCACTCGAGTATTCTGGCCTGGAGAATTCCATGGACTGTTATAGTCCACAGGGTCACAGAGTTGTACACCACTGAGTGTTTTCACTTTCACTTTTAATATACACTAGATACTAATTATTAGTCCTTTAAACATGTAGCAATGTTTTCTCCCTGTCATGTAACAATTTTACTCATGGTGTCTTTTGCTGTACTAAAATTTTTAATAAGACAAATTTACCAGTATTTTCCTTTATGGTTTTTCTGGCCTTTTTTTTTTTTTTTCAGAAATTATTTCCTTATCCTAAAGTTGGAGAAACATTCTACAGTGTTTTGTTCCGACATACATTTTAAGAATAACTCTGAATTTATCTGGAGTTTATTCCAGTAAGTGGTACTTAGATATGAAGATTTGCTACAAATATATCAATAGTTATTTCACTCAACATAATTTGACAAACTGTCCATTTTCCCAGTTTATATATCACTTTTATTATAAACTAAGTTGTTATTTATACCTGGCTTTGTATTGGTTAAGAATTACATGTTACAAGAAAATTTAGCACATAACATTCAACACTGGAAAATGAATTCCGCCCCCCGGCCCCAACCAAAATTCCAAGAGACTTTTCAGAAACATGTAGACACAGTACAGATACACAAAATGTTAAATGATAAAGGGGAAATAACTGCATTAAAAGAAACATTAAAGATGACTGAGATATATGCAAATGATTTGGAAACCTAGATTAAAATGAATAGCTTTCTAGAAATTTTCCAAATTTACCATAAATGATTCCATAAGAGTTATAAAATCTAAACAATCAGATTTTTGTAGAAGAAATGAGAAAATTGTCAAAGAGCTACATTCTCACAAAAACAACACGGCCAGATAGTATTATAGGTGAATTTGATAAGCCCACTAGGAATATTAGTAGAAATTCTCTCTTACTAGTAAGTCTAAAATTGTGCATTTCTATATGCATGTATTTTATTTGGTAACTATTCAAAGAGATTGCCTGTTCATCAGTTAGGTTTCATTGTTACTTCTCTGTAAGGGAAAAAAATTGTACAAATTATTTTGTAAACTAAAAAAAAAAACAAAAAACTAAGCTAAAGTTACCTTCTGTAGGACTTCCCTTCAGCCCTACTTCTCCACTGCCCAAAACACTTCTTACAAATACCCTCATCTTGGAGAGCCCAACCCAGGACAGACACATGTTCTATTATGGTCTAGTGCCCTTCTGTTTGTTTTGTTTCCAGTTGTTTACCTGCATTCAGTGGTTGCAGTAAAGGGTTCCATGGGGATATGAACAGTGCACTGAGAGAATGTGGTTTTACCACATCTGTATACTTTATACTTTAAACCAGTATATATACCGGTACATATATCAGGGCTTCCCTGGTGGCTCAGATGATAAAGAATCTGCCTTCAATGTGAGAGACCTGGGTTCGATCCCTGGGTTTGGAAGATCCCCTGGAAAAGGGAATGGCAACCCACTCCAGTATTCTTGCCCTGGAGAATTCCATGGACAGAGGACCCTGGCAGGCTATATAGTCCATGGGATTGCAAAGAGTCAGACACAGCTGAGTGACTTTCACTTTATACTTCCCATGGTATAATTCTACGCACAATAGGAACCAGACTGTTTACTGATTTTTTTCAACTGATTCTTAAAAACTGATACCAGATAGTCTCAAACTAAATGAAAAACTGACTTCCCTGGTGGTCCAGTGGTTAACACCTTGCCTTTCAGTGCACTGGGTGTGGGTTCAATCCCTGGTCAAAGAGCTTAAGATCCCATATGCCTCATGGCCAAAAAAACCCCATAAAGCAGAAGCAATATTGATACAAAGATGGCCTAAAGAAAAATCTTTTTTTTAAGAAAGCAAACTCTCTCAATAATAAAATATTTTAAAAACAAGATGCTCAGAAAATCTGCATATTTAACATGCAAAGGATGTTACCCACAATTGTTAGAATTTTAATGTTATTTTCTGAATATAAAAATATTTTAGACTGATTTATAAAGATCAGAGAAAATTTAGGTTGATATGAATATTGTATGAAATTATTATATGGATATTGAACAACTCAGGACATGCTCTTATTGACATTTTAAAGTTGAAGTTTCTCTTAAGTATTAACTAGTGAACTAGTGAATAATTAAAATGTTGTTAGAATGGATTCAAGGCCAATTAGTTTGCTTGCGGACCAAAGATCCTAAGAAATCTGCTACTGTCAATAAGGGCAATTGATACACCTTTATTTGCATACTAAAGAAAAGTAGTGTGGATACCAAAATGTACGTTTTCTAGAACTTGGCAGTTTAGGCTTTCTTGCCTAAACTGGAAATGTGATACTAACAAATGAATCAATAATGGAAGTGCAGGAAAATTATGGCATAGTAATAATATCTGACATTTGTATATGCTTTATTGCTTTTCAAATAAATTTCATAGCTCTTTTATTGGGATTACTGGACCTAAAACCAATTTAGACAGTTTACGCAGGCTATCATTTCCTTCACTTTGAATGGATTGATTTAGGAATTTCAAACAACCAGTCTGACATTTTTATACTAAATTAACTGCTCTCTTGACCAAACACTGACTTAATTTTAAACTGTTGTCCTGGTGAAAGGCAGATGTTTCCCGAGACAGTTTTGGTCAGTTTATGCCAGTTCAGAACATGAATCTGAATCTGAATATATGTGGTACAGAACATGAATATGTGTGGTACATATGTCTAACTCTGCATAGTATGAAGACTTGGAGCAGAGGCAGGCCTAGTGTTAGGAGCTCTCCAACACCCATCAGGGGACCTGCATCTCCTTTACTCCTATTTTTTGTGTCCTTTTGCTCTACGATCTGTTGTTGTTAATATTCATTTATTTGGCTGCTTCAGGTCTTAATTGCGACGTGTGAGATCTAGTTCCCTGACCAGGAATAGAACCCAGGCCCTCTGTACTGGAGAATGGAGTTTCAGCCACTGGGCTACCAGGGAAGTCCCTCCATGATCTGGTTTTATACTCCTGCTCCCTTAACTGGTTTTCCCAGCCCTAGTTCTGCCTTTTTTCTTCCAGTTCCATTTATTGCTGATAGCAACAAACTCCATTCATGCCTTATGATAGGGTCTTTGCATTAAAAAACAAAAAAAACAAACTATAGTCAAATAGTATCATCAAGAAGATAATAAAATATGCAGGTGTCCTTTGGTTAAATGAATCCAAAGCCCACAAGGGATGTTAAAATTTCTTTAGAAAAAAAGAGGGGGAAGAGAAAGAAATCTAGGAAGTTTTACATACATTTTAAAACTAGACTTTCTGTTAGCAAATTGGAGATGTTAGTTGAGGAGATTTTGCAGGCAATGCAAGCCCCCAAATATTTCAAAGAAAAATATTTGTTCTGCTGAGATTAAAAGGTTAATTTAAAAAGTTTTTACTTTACACTTACGTACTTTATAGAAAGTACATAACCTCTTATTGTCTACTCCATTCTCCTCCCAGGCCTTTAGCCCACTTCACCAGTCTTCCAGTGAAATACTGAGCAACAAAACCTCCTGGAGAGACTCCTTCACTGGTGATGTGAGGAGGGAAAATTTGCTTTCCTTTCCCTGTGGAGGCATGGGGCAGCCAAATGTACATATTTTATTTTGAGGCTACAAGAAGCATCTTCGTCAAGTAACTAGTCACATGGATTTCTAACTGGAAAGAGTAGCTACTTCTCAGAGCCAAGTAAAGATTTTGTTCAACAGCTACATGTCCAGGGTGAAGGTGCTCAAGAGATCTTTTTTCCTCTTTGTGACTGGGGAGTATCAAAGTCGTTCATTGAAACACAGACTATGACATGCAAGAAACAGCAGCGATCGGTTTCCTTCTTTGCCCTGAAGACACCCACAGGCTTGTCCAAGTACATGTAAGAGATACCACCCAGACTCACAATTTGTAACTTGTCCCATTTATAACAACCATGGAATCTCACTGGATTCATCTTTTGGATTGTGTTGCATTTTGACAAATCACTCAGAAGGTTGCCAAAGATAATCATCTCCCTTGAGGAATTAAATATTTTGTATCTTTGCTCTCTTCCCAAATGGAAACTCTGGATTATTAGGATCTAGTGTAATGTTTTTTCTTAACTCACATTCTGGCATCAAACTCACCTCCACATTACCCCATTAAACTTACCCCATATTAATAGAAAAGGTTTTTTACCAGTTGTTTTCATGTTGGTATTGAGATCCCCTCATTAATGTTTCGTTCGTTCGCCCCTTTTGAAGCCTCATCACTCGTGGGTCTGTACCATGATAGGATGTCAGCCGCTGTTGGATTATGTCTAGACAGGACAGTCAAACTGGCCACGGTAAATTCAATATTCAGTCACTTAAGTGGATGATGGTGTGCTTGGCAACCTGCTGGACTGTGCGGTCATTTGCTTCAGATTATGCTGTTGAGACAGACCAAGAAGCCTTGTCAGCCATGTCACGATCTTTCAGACATGGTAGGAAATTGTTCATCATCGGAGAAAAGAAATTTCAAATGCTATTAAAGCAAATGGGCTGTTTCAGAATGTTCTTACATCAGTCCATATAGACACACCATCCTAAATTATAATAACGTCTCTCACGATGGTGTGTACTGACTCAAGTGTCAGACATGAATCAACTGAATGTTTTTCATACATAAATTCAGTGAGCCCTTAAAAGACCCTATAAAATAGGTACCATTGTTATCTTTACTCTACAAGTGGGAAAACTGAGACACAGATATTAAGTAATTGATCCAAAAGCACACAGCTATTAAGTGGCAGGCTCATGATTTGAATTACTCTTGGTACCACTTGTTTGTAAATACTCACCTCAACATCTCAAAGTAAAATTATTGTCAAAATATTCCCCCTAACACTTTTGGAGAAGGAAAGGGCAACCCACTCCAGTATTTTTGCTGGGGATATCCCATGGACAGAGGAGCCTGGTGGGTTACAGTCCACAGGGTCACAAAAGAGTCGGACACGACTTAGCAACTATACAACTAATGTGTGCCTGTAAAGTAAAGCTATGTGGTGCAGGCAGTGGGGTCAGTTCTTCATTTTACCCATGTGTGTAGCTATAAATTCATTTCCTGGGTGCTGAGTTGTCTGTCTTTTCTATGCTGAACAGTACAGACACACTGGCTGACCTAGGAATTCTTCTATCATCAGAAGTGTCCTAAATGGAGTGTTATCTATAAAAACATTGATCATTATGCTGTACACCTGAAATTATATGATGCTGTAAATCAACTATAATTCAATTTTTTAAAAAAGTATCTTTTCTAGTGGGAAGTCACAGCTTTCAGAATACAAGTCTAACTTTTATAGGATGTTCATATAGATAACCTCTGATGCTGATCCCAATTGCTTGAAGCACAGAAGGTTACAAATATGTCCTGTAGGGACGTCCCTGGTGGTCCAGTGGTTAAGAATCCACCTGCCAATGGAGGGGACGTGGGTTCGATCCATGGTCTAGGAATATCCCCCATGCCGCAGAGCAACAGAGCCAGTGCACCCCAACTCCTGAGCATGGGCACCTGAGTCAAACCACCGACAGGAAGAGTAGGCCCTGCTCCCCGTAACTAGAGAAAGCCCGGTGTGCAGCAAGGAAGACCCAGCACAGCCAAAAATAAATAAACAAATATTTTAAAATGTCCTGTACTATTTATCACATTTCTCTCACTTCTGCTGGTAAATCCATTGTTTTACTAACCACTCAGGACTGCATTTTGTCCTTACAGGAATTACCTTTGAGTGGTTCATAGCAATTCATCTCCTGAAGAGTTAGCTTCCTTATCTATGAAATGGGTATAGAAATGTAGACCTTTGCATGTTATTGCAAAAAAAGACCATCAACAGACATCTAATCCTTTTAATAAGATTTAAGGTATGCACAGCATTCCATAGCTGACTGATCCAGAATTTCAACAAATGTCTTCTCAAATGGAAATCCATTACTTACATGGTTAATCTTCACAGCAGAATTTCCTGGCTTTGATCACTGCAATCAATTCAGCCCCATTTAGGAATAATGCCTTCTTCCTGAGGCAGTTTTCATATTGTCTATTTGTGTTTTCTCCAGCAATACCCATTCTGGAATTTCAGACAAAAAGAATTATGTACCCACTTCTCTCTGTACTCCGCTCACTAGAGTGTAAACTCTATGAGGCCCAGAAGTTTTGTTTAATTTGTTCATTAGTTTATCACAAACATCTGGCATATAGTAGGTGCTCAAGAATGAATATACAAATGTACATATCCAGATTTTAGAGGGAATCAAACTATTTTAGCTATTAGCCTTTGAAGTCACAAGCTTCTGGGTTAGAATCAGCTCAGTTTACCAATTGAGGAAGCCAGAGCAAATTCTTAGGCTCTTTGAAATGCAGTTTCCTTGTTTGAAACTTGGGCATGATAACTAACTCACAGGGCAGGTATGAGGATTAGAGGGTCATGTAGGCAAAGTACCTGGCCAGCTGAAGCCCCAGCCCCTGGGAGGGCGCAGGAAGGGTTAGCTTTCACACATCAGCAATCTCAAAGCTCTTCTCAGTTATTAATGTGTAATAGGCTGGTGTTGGAAAAGGAAATGGCAACCCACTCCAGTACTCTTGTCTGGAAAATCCCATCGACGGAGGAGCCTGGTAGGCTACAGTCCTTGGGGTTGCGAAGTTAGACACAACTGAACGATTTCATTTTCACTTTTCACTTTCATGCATTGGAGAAGGAAATGGCAACCCACTCCAGTGTTCTTGCCTGGAGAATCCCAGGGATGGCAGAGCCTGGTGGGCTGCTGTCTATGGGGTTGCACAGAGTCGGACATGACTGAAGCGACTTAGCAGCAGCAGCAGGCTGGTGTAGTTTGTCTTATTTTGTCTATGAGGGAGAAAGAGACATGGTTAACTAATGGCCATTTAGTTACAGTTACATCTTGCTTCCCTCACTCTCTGGGATGCCCAGGGATGAGTCGGAATTTAGAATACACTTTGGGAGCTGAGGCAGGTGGTTTTGTAAAGACTGTTAAATAGTTTCTTGTGTCTTTGGAGTAATTTTCAGTGTTAAAGAAGGAAACATGGCTTATCAGCCTATGACTTGAGCTTCTACCCATCTGGGATGGGGCAGGACCATTGCGCGCTGAAAGACACGAGGAGAGCTGGTGACCGCATGCTCAATGCCTTTAGCACATGGTTTACAGCCCACTGCACTGATCGGGATAATTTCCATTGCAACTTTCCTTTGGAATTCCTCGGGCTTGGAAGCAGGAGCTTCAGAGGCTCCTTAAAGAAAACTGAGCCCGTCCTTTTGCGGACAGTGTGTTTGGCAGGTTAGATTTGATGGCTGGGTGGCTGACTCCAGGTAAACACATCCCCCTCGCAGCCCAGCTTGCCCAGTCTTCCTGCTCCTGGCTGTAGGGGACGTGGGGAAGGCTGGAGAGGAAGGCTGGAGAGGAAGGACTGGCTCATATGTTTGCAAGATCATCTTACAGGTTCCAGAGGAGAGTCTTAGCCCCAACTAAAGAGAAGCACGGATGTGCTGCCTAGTAAACTCCTCCTGAGATGGGGTTGGGGGAGGAGAAGCAGAAAGACAGAGGACTGTCTGGAGTAGTGATTCCTAGGCAAGCTGGCTCTGGTTGTCACCAGCATCATCCTTGCACTGGCAGCACAAGTGCAGAGAAGGAGCAAACTGCTGAGTCTTGGCCGAACGCTTTCCATTACTCAGTTTTCACAAAACATGGCTCTAGATGCAGCTGTTTGGTGGGAAACACTCTTAGTTGATCACTTCCATACCATTAAGGCTCCACTGTTGTATCAACCGCACAGTCATCTGTTTAAGCAGCTCCTGTTTTTAATTGTGACACGTCTCAAGCAAGATGCTCTAAGAGCGCATTGAATAAAACTATTCAACAATTATGACCAGGACAGTGAGGGTGACTTGATTCTTCCATTCCATCATGATTCAGGTTGAATTGGCCAAAGCTGGCACCTCAAGAACAGCGTGGTGGGACGTCCCTGGTGGTCCAGTGGCCAAGACACTGCATTCCCAATACAGGGGATCCGGGCTTGATCCCTGGTCAGGAAACTAGATCCCACATGATACAACTAAGTGTTCTCCTGCCACAGATAAAGAGTCCACATGCCACAAGTAAGACTCAATGCAACCTAATAAATAAAAAAAAAAAAAAAAAAAGAAAGTATGGTGAGCTGATGGAAGATGTCAAGGCCAGAGAGGGGTGGGGTCAACTGACCACACAGAGATGCAGAGATCTGTGCAGAAGATCCGGAAGAAAAGAGAAGAGCAGGCAAGTACAAGATGTGGACAAGTATTCGTATCAGCAGAGGGCCAGTTCACAGGTGAGGAGAGGCAACCAGAGCTCAGAACATCAGGTTCTAGACTTTTACTTCCTTCACTGCAAGATCCCAGCCCAAAGCAGGGGTCTGAGAGACAGGGAGTGACAGACTGAGATGGTATCAGGACCCCAGCATGCCTCGGGCGGGGCTCAAAGCCCACAGCCAGGTAGAGCTGGACTGTGGGCTCTGGGAGGCAGGACCTTCTTTTCTTTACATATGCATCCAGAAGCAAGGACACTGCCTGATATGAACAAGTACCTAATAAATATAACGAAAGAAAACAAAGCAAAAGGCAAGCCAAGACATTCAGATTGAGTTAATACTGGGCTGGGCAGGCAGGCCGGAATTGTTTAGAAGTGCAGATGCTTAGGATAAACAAAGATCATAGGTCTCTTCCAAGGCAGCTGTAGGAATTAAGTCCAAACCCCACTAATGGGTGGACTAAGGTTGAAGGACTATGCCTTGTCGATGACAGACTGACTCAGGAACCACCAGGGTCAAAGCTTTTGGTTAGAGGGCTGACAGAGGTTGATATCTACAGGTGAGCCTTGCAGGTGATCTCCCTGAAGCAGGTTTTATTCCCTTATATGACATCCTGTATGCAGGTCAAGAAGCAACAGTTAGAGCCGGACATGGAACAACAGACTGGTTCAAAACTGGGAAAGGAGTACATCAAGGCTATATATTGTCACCCTGCTTATTTAACTGATATGCAGAGTACATCATGTGAAATGCCGGGCTGGATAAAGCACAAACTGGAATCAAGATTGCCGGGAGAAATATGAATAATCTCAGATATGCCGATGACACCACAATAATGGCAGAAAGCAAAGAGGAACTAAAGAGCCTCTTGATGAAAGTGAAAGAGGAGAGTGAAAAAGCTGGCTTAAAACTCAAGATTAAAAAAAAAAATGAAGATCATGGCGTCTGGTCCCATCTCTTCATGATAAATAGATGGGGAAACAATGAAAACAGTGGCAGACTATTTTCTTGGGCTCCAAAGTCACTATGAATGGTGACTACAGCCATGAAATAAAAAGATGCTTGTTCCTTGGAAGAAAAGCTATGACCAACCTAGACAGCATATTAAAAAGCAGAGACATTACTTTGCCAACAAATGTCGATCTAGTCAAAGCTATGGTTTTTCCAGTAGTCATGTATGGATGTGAAAGTTGTACCATAAAGAAGGCTGAGAGCCAAAGAACTGATGCTTTTGAATTGTGGTGTTGGAGAAAACTCTTGAGTCCCTTGGACTGCAAGGAGATCAAAGCAGTCAATCTCAAAAGAAATCAACCCTGAATATTTATTGGAAGGACTGATGCTAAAGCTGAAGCCCTAATACTTTGGCCACCTGATGCGAAGAACCAACACTTTGGAAAATATCCTGATGCTAGGAAAGATTGAAGACAGGAGGAGAAGGGGACAACAGAGGATGAGATGGTTGGATGGCATCACTGGCTCAATAAACATGAGTTTGAGTAGGCTCTGGGAGATGGTGAAGGACAGGGAAGCCTGGTGTGCTGTAGTCCATGAGGTTGCAAAGAGTTGGACACGGCCGAGCAACTGATGAACAATGTGACATCCTTCTATGACTCTGTCATTGAGGACCCAGGAACTCAGATTACCCACAGCAGGACAGATTTAGAGAACTGGAAGGCTGGTAGGTGTTCTGAAGTCTATTTAAAACAGACAAGGAAATTGGGACCAAAAGGAAACTAATGACTTGGTGGACAGAGTCCAAAATATTTTCTCTTTCACTCTGTTTGGTTTTCATACTTATGGTTTGTGCTTTGGTCTGTGCCCGTAAGAGACTGTAATCTCCCCAAGGAAGATATTTTTATAGCATCATTGTCTCAAGTACACGTGGTATAAAAAATGATGGGCAAGCAGTTTCAAATACAGCTGTTGACTGACAGAATGAGTGAGCAAATTTTGTAAAAAAAAAAAAAAAATACATTTTTAAAGAAACAAGTGAGGGGGCTTCCCTGGTGGCTCAGTGGTAAAGAATCTGTCTGCCAGTGCAGGGGACACGTGTTCGATCCCTGATCCAGGAAGATCCTACACGCTGTAGAGCAAGTAAGCCAATGTGCCACAACTATTAGTGACGAAGTTGTGGTATCATTAGAGCCCATGCTTGGCAACAAGAGAAACCACCTTAGTGAGAAACCCATGCACACCACAACTAAAGAAAGGCCCGCGCAGCAGACAAGACCCAGCACAGCCAAAAATAAATAAAAAGACAAGTGTTTTAAAATTCAGATTCCCTGCATAATGAAAAATCTGTAAAGAGCTCAATGTAGCCGCTTTTCCTCTCATGCATTTCCAATCTTTGGGATTCAGACAGTAATACCACCTCTGGTTTAGGGCCTGATAATAGAAACAGTGGAGATGAGATGGTCCTAGGTTTTCCTGGTTGTTCAGCTGGTAAAGAATCTGCCTGCAATGCGGGAGACCTGGGTTTGATCCCTGGGTTGGGAAGATCCCCTGCAGAAGGGAAAGGCTACCTACTCCAGTATTCTGGCCTGGAGAATTTCATGGGCTCTATAGTCCATGGAGTCTCAAAGAGCCAGACACAACTGAGCGACTTTCACTTTCACTTTGTGATTTTATTAATTCAATTTTGAAAATTATATGCACAACTTAAAAATTTAGAGTGTGCCCTCAATATTCTTTTCAGCCATATGTTTATTATGCATAAATGAAAACTGATATTTTACAAATGACACATCCCGGTCAGCTTTTGTTATTTTATAACAACCTTATTTTATAAGTTAGCCTTTTACATTTCTCTAATAGTACATTAAAATACATTAGGAATCATTAGGTCATTTGGAGTCTAAAAAACAAAACAAACAAAAACCGAATTCATAGATACAGAGAACAGACTGGTGGTTGCCAGAGGGGAGGGGCTTTGGGGATGGGTGAGATGAGTGAAGGAGGATTAAAGTTACAGACTTTCATTGATAAAGTAAATAAATCACAGGGATGTAATGCACAGCACGGTGACAATAGTCAATAATACTGTATTACATATTTGAAACTTCCTAAGAGAGTCAATATTATAAGTCCTCATCACAAGAAAAAAGTTTTTTTGTAACTAGGTATGGTGACAGATGATAACTAGACTTATTGTGATCATTTCACAATGTATACAAATACCAAGTCATTATGTTGTACACCGGAAACTAAAGCAATTTTATGTCAATTATACCTCAATTTTAAAAAAGAAAGATGTAATTCCAGTGTTGTTGCTTAGTTGCCAAGTCACGTCTGACTCTTTTGCAACCCCATAAACTGTTGCCCATCAGACTCTTCTGTCCATGGAATTTCCCAGGCAAGATTACTGGGGTGGGTTGTCATTTCCTTCTCCAGTGGGTCCTCCCAACCCAGGGATCAAACCCCCATCTCCTGCATCATTGGCAGGCAGGTTCTTTACCACCAAGCCACCAGGGGAGCCCCCAGTGTTGATGGGAGGCAATAAAATTAAAAATCTCAAATTCTTCTTTAAAACGGTTCGTTCTTTCAAAGCGGAAACTCTGTGATTGGAAAAGAAAGGTTGGAACAGGGAAGAAGGGAGAGTGACTAGAGGGACTGGACTGACATATACACACACTGCTGCATATAAAATGGATAATAAGAATATACTGTATAGCACAGGGAACTCTGCTCAAGATTCTCTAATGGTCTATATGGGAAAAGAATCCTAAAAAAGAGTGGGTATATGTGTATATGTACATACATATATATATATAAAATGGAATCATTTTGCTGTACAGTTGAAATTGACACAGCACTGTAAATCAACTACACTTCAACAAAATTTTTTTAAAAACAAGGAAGAAAGTCTAGAACAGTGGTCATACTGGCTAATGTTCTTTAAAGCAAAGGTGCATATCCTGAGGAGTCCTCTAAAAACAAATATCCCGGGAATTCCCTTGCTGTCCAGTGGTTAGGACTCTGTGCTCTCACTACCGAGGGCCTGGGCTCAATCCCTGGTTGGGGAACTAAGATTCCACAAGCCACACAGCCAGTATAAAATAAAATAAAAAACATGTATCCAGACCCAACTCTAAACAAGATTCAAAGATGGGACTCAAGCATTTTTATTTTGAAAAAACTCCCCGAGGATTTTGATGTACATTCTGATTAACAAACAGCACTAGAAAAAAAAAAACCAGATTAACAAATTCTTTAGTGACTGCCCCAAGGAAAGTGATCTTTCCTCTGAAAATTCTGAATTTCTCTTTCAATTTCCTCTTTCATGTTTGAAGTCTCTCCATCCACTCTCACCACCCTCCACCACTACCAGTACCCAGATTATTCAGCTTCAACCCATTCACACTGCTCTCATGGAGGTAAAGTCATTCACACTACGATGTAGATAACTGATAAGGCTTAGTACTTCAGCCATTGACAGAAGCAGGGTCTCTGGACCTTGGCACTGTTGACGTGCTGGGCTGCGTAACTCTTTGCTGTAGGGGCCATCCTGGGTCTTGTAGGAAGTTTAGCAGTATCACTCACATAATCTACTCACAAGATGACAGTATCACCCTTCCAGGTTATAACAATCAAAAGTGTCTCCCCACATTGCCAAATATCCCCTGGAGGGCAAACTTGCCCTGTCTTGAGAATCACTGAACTAGAAAACAACCCCATATGTGTATCAGGAGGAGCTAGGGTGATTTGTGCACAAAGATAGACCCTGTAGAAATTGAGAAATGGAGAAGATCATTATGGCTAAGAAATCTGGAGAGCTTTATGTAAGAGGCAGAACCTACAGGGCCTGGATTAAGACAGAGAGAGTGTTATTGTCTCCACGCACCCATCTGACCTCTATGTTTAGAGTGATTTGAGTTTTAACGATGATCAAAGGACGAGAAGGACTCTAACTACGGCATTTTAGGCCTGAGCTAATTCGTGGCTGGAGTATTTGAAGAACTGGAGAGACTTTCCCTGTACTCACCCCATCCTGACACTCTCCCAGAGGTAAAAATGGGCCTCGGGAATACTACTCAGCCATGATAAGAATGAAATAATGCAGTGACATGGATGGGCCTAGAAATTCTCATGCTAAGCAAAGTCAGTCAGAAAGAGAAAGACAAATACCCTAGGATATCACTTACACGTGGACTCTAAAACAGGACACAGATGAACTCAGCTACGAAACAGGCTCATGAGAACAGACTGGCGGTTGCCAAAGGGTAGGGGAGGCAGGTGGAGGAGGGAAGGACTGGGAGTTTGAGATTAGCAGACGCAAATTAGTACATACAGAATGGATAACCGACAAGGCCCTACTGTATAGCACAGGTAACTATACTCAGTATCTTGTGACACAGTGTAATGGAAAAGAATATGATAAGGAATGTATATATACATATAAATGAGTCACTTTGCTCCACAGCAGACATTAACACAACACTGTAAATCAACTCTACTTCGGTAAAAAATGTTAAATAATAGCCCTAAGGAAGCAAACTGCAGTCAGAGAGAGCCTGGGAAGCTGGAGACAGTCCAGGTAAATTCCAGAAGTCAGGTCACTAAAGAGCTGCTCACTTCCAAGGGCCGTCACAGCCCTCCAGTGCCCTGCGACACTGGGCTGAAGCCAGCCCCGGGCCCCCTAGGAGGGCTTTCCAGTAGACGCAGTCACCATTCAGAAAGAGTGTTGCTGTTGGCTGTGAAACAATAAAAAAGAATTACACAAAGGGTGCGGTGCCAGCAGGCCAAAGAGGCCTCAGTGAGGAGACATTTCTGAAGTCTGAAGGTGTGCGTGGGGGCTGTGTAAACGCCCCGATTAATTTTTAACCTCCCCAAGGATGAGGACTGAATCAGAGGACAGCATTTCCAGCATTTCTATGGTGTCAGGCAATATTCCTATTGAGGCCAGGGTGTCACCTGACAGGCACCAGGTGAGTAATGCCCTGGGCAGTGGCACCACTAAGTCACCTCCCCCCCACGGCCCAGTTTAAATTACACTGGGATCCAGGGTTTCACACTTGTCCTGGCTGACGTGTTCCTTCCAGCTACCTTTCCATTGTTCCACCTTCCTCTTTGTTGCAGCATTCAGGAGACTACCATTTCACTTTGTTAACTCATTGCCATGGTTTCCATTCAATGAGCGGTGATGTCACAGTGATGAGAACCAGAGCTCTCTCTCTCCTCTGATTACAGCCTGCTACAGTTCCCTTGTCACATGCCCTACAATTCGGTTAATGCTCACAGCAATCAGTTCTCTTTTACATGGGTTCTGTCTTTCACTGGCCGTGTGATTTCCAGCTGATCACAGGGCAGGGGCTGAGCAGAGATGAAAACTGGGATGGGCAGGATCCACGGGAGGCATCCAGGTGCAGGCTCCGTGCCTTATCACAGAGACAGCCTCAGGCACGGGCAGTAAAAATGAAGGAATGGAAGATTACAAAGTCTGCAGCTCTTAAAAGTTTTATTTTTACATCAATAGCAAGCTTTTCAAATCAACGTGAGTAAAAAGATACCCACTCCAGTATTTGTGCCTGGAGCATCCCACGGACAGAGGAGCCTGGCAGGCTGCAGTCCATAGGTAGCAAAGAGCTGGACATGACTGAAGCAACTGAGCATAAAGAGCTATAAAAACTATCTGTCATCCCACCACATAGAGCTAATCATTGTCAACATTTTCACTCTCATCCTAGACTTTATTCATACATATGGGTAGCAGGGAAGAGAGCCCATGAATGGAGACTGGGGATGTGGTAATCTCCTCACCTTAAACCTGATAAAAGGGACTTCCAGGGTGGTCCAGGGGCTAAGACTCTGAGGTCCCAATGCAGGGGACCTGGGTTTGATTCCTGGTCAGGGAACTAGGTCCCACATGCCATAACTAAGACCTGTCAAATAAATAAACAAATAAAATATTTTAAAAACAAACAGAAAAACTGATAAAGATGCGTGTTTTTTCTTGCCCATATGCATAGGGATCCCAGCGTTCTGGATGAAGGAAGAGGGAAGGGATTACACATGTCGATTAGGGGGAAAGAGATGAGGTTCTCCTGGGTTCAACGGAGTGGTTTGGAGGCATTGTGAATTAAAAAGGTTAGATGTAATCAGATCTTGAAGGAGCTAATTCTCAGGACAGCCTGGGACTTAGACCAAAAGCAGCCTTGGGGCCTCACTGGCAAAAAAGGACCCAGAATACAGGGGATGCCCTTTCTCCCTGAGTCCACTGCAGACCACTGAACAGCCTTGAGGTTCACACCTTCTGTAAACAACTGTGTGCTCAGGCATATCTGACTCTTTTGAGACCCATGGACTATTATAGCCCACCAGACTCCTCTGTCCATAGGATTTCCTAGGCAAGAATACTGGAGCAGTTTGCCATTTTCTGCTCCAAGGGATCTTCCCAACCCAGCGATCAAACCCGTGTCTCCTATATTGTAGGAAGATTCTTTACCACTAGTGCCACATGGGAAGCCACAGGCCTTCTGTGCCACAGGAAGGAATTGCCTTTGGGATGTCTCCCCTGGGATGTCTCGTAGGTCCCTCTAACTCAGTAAGCCCTGCATGAACTCTTACCTATTCCCTTTCTCTTTCTGTGTTCCCAGCCTGTAATTGTCAGCACCATCATCTGCCAGTTGGTCAAGTCACACCCTTGGGAGTGATCTTAGCCTTTGTCCTCTCCCTCACCCTCCATAATCCATCAACCATCAGGGCCTACCGAATCTATCTACAGGCCAATTGTCTCTTGAATCCGTTCCCGCTGCCTCTCTTCTAGTCCAGGACGACATCATCTGGTTACCTGTATGGCTCCATAGTTTCTTAGAAGCTATGCAGGCTTTGGTCTCAGTCTCCCTCCGCCCTTCTCCCCAGGGCTGTCAGAGTGAACCTCCTAAAGCAAAGACAGAACCCTGTCTCTCTGCTGCTCACACGATGCCAGCAACACTTCATCCTCAATGGAGCCTGCCATCCCAGGGTCTACATAGCCAGGCCTGATTGTCAGTCTTGTGATTGTGCCTCACCCTTCATGCTTCTGTAACGTCAAACCGTGCGAAACTCTGCAAATACATGTGTTCTCTTTTTCCCCTCCTTCTCTCTCATCTGCACGTTTCTCAGCTTATCTTCCTAAAAGCTACTCTCTTTACAATTCTCATTTCTAGGGTTTCTCACCTTTTAAAGGGTCTCTGGCCCCTCCAGGGAGATTTAAGTATCTCTTCTGTGTTCTTATTGTAGTTTGTTCATAAATTCATTTTAGTTCCTTCACATTCTTCTGTCATGGAGGGTTAGCAAACCCACATCTCCATTAATTTGTAAGCTCCCTTGAGAAGGGGGACATGACTTTTGATCTTGAGGTTCTAGCATTTAGCACCCTTGAGGTGCTCAGTAAATGTTCAAGACGCGGATGAATGAATGGATGGATAAACAAATGACAAACAACCCCCAACTCTAAAACTAAACGATAAGCCCAAACCTTTGCCCCGTCTTTGAACAGTTCTCTGGGTGTAGATTATTGTACATCAGCATAAAGCATGTTCTACCTACTCCTGTTTCCACAATAGGAGGTTAAGACATGGAAATTGGAGGCACAGGCTTTGGAATGAGACCACCTTGAGTTCAAATCTGGCTTCTCTCATTAGCTGAGTGACAGTCAAGCTACGTGAGCTTCTCTTTTCTACTAACTTCATAGCCTTACAATCTTACTCCTCTCCCTTCCCACTGTGCAGTCCAACCCCTTATTTGGTTGATGCTCTCAAAACATGCCAGACTTTCTCTTTCTTTCTGTTAAATGGGGGTATTACAGCATCCTTTATAGGACTGTTGGGAGGATGAAAGGATATATTTTATATAAAGAGTTCAACATAATACTTGACAGGTAGGAATTGCTCAATAAGTGATGGTCGTTATTTCTATTATTTCTTCAGTCTTATTTCATTACTGTGTTATCCAACCACTGAAATAATTGCTCTTAACCTTTTTAGTGTCAAAGACTCTCTTAGTCTTTGATGTCAAAGAGTCTTTGCACATGAACACAAATTTTACATATAATTTCAAGAGTGTCAAGAAACTCTGCAAACAGTTCCTTGAATCCACATTGGGACTCCTGTCACTAGAAGGTGGAAAAGTAAACCAGACCTACTATTCTAACTGTATTCTGCTTTAAAAAAATCTGAAACATAGCTGTAAACTGTCAATAACTGAGTGAAAGACAAGAGATGCATCTGAATTTCTTAATACTTCTGGCAAAATGCCATCAGACTAAGGTAATTATCTGAAGAAAAAACTTGACAGGTTTCAAAAATGCAGCTCAGGGACTTCTCCTAACTTTCTAGTGGACCCTATCTGCCCCTCTGGACACTGGTTAGTGGTTCTCCTAACAGTTTTCAAGATGAATAAATCAATGAGAATTCATTAGCCATGCGTGTGTGCTAAGTTGCTTCACTTGTGTCTGTCTCTATGCAACCCTATGGTCTGTAACCCACCAGGCTCCTCTGTCCTTGGGATTCTCCAGACAAGAATACTGAAGCGAGTTGCCATGCCTTTCTCCAGGAGATCTTTCTGACCCAGGGATCAAACCTGCATCTCTTATGTCTCCTGCATTGGCAGGCAGTTTCTTTACTATTAGTACCACTTGGGAAGATCCTCATTAGCCATAAAAATGAAAGTATTAGCCGCTCAGTCATGTCCGACTCTTTGCAACCCCATGGACTGTAGCCCACCAGGCTCCTCTGTCCATGGAATTGGCACTATCAAATAATTCAATAAAGGAAATTTTTAAAATTAGATAAAATTCAGAAACACTAGGCATTGTTCTGGGTCTCATCATGTCAGCTGGAAATCACGCACCATCAGGGTCTGGAAATGAAGTGGACAACATGGCAATCAAAACCTAATCAGTGCTTGTCTTTCTAATAGAACTTATCAGGCACCAACTTGTTTTATGTCAATAGGGGAGTACAGAGTTTTTCTTTTTAGATAAAGTATAACCTTTTACAATAAATGAAATGTACTAGGATCCCTCTTGATTTAAAGGACTATGATGATCAAATGTATAAAAAGTTAAGAATCCTTCTCTTTATTAGCACTTACTCAGTAATTTTAATATGTTATATGTTTGGATTTTATCATTTAGGATATTTTAATAACAATACAGCCATATAGCATTGAGGTCATCTGTAAAGCACCTAATTTTTCTTTCTACTTTGGGAAAACACCACATTTGAACTGACCCTCATTTGGGCTGGAATCAGTATTTTAGTGAAGCTTGAAATTGTTCAACTAGGATTGGCAGCTATGCCAGCCCACATACAGAATTTTCTAGGTAACCATCACAGCTCCAAAGAGAATGTCAGTGTTGCGAGGAATAAACATCTGTTGTGTGATCTGAAAGTAACAAGGTAAAGGTTCAGCCCTCCTGTGTCATTCTTGGGCACTTTGGTGGAGACCACTTATTCCTCTCCAGTGTCCATTCTCTTCTCTTTCTTTAACAGGAAACTTCCTCTCAAGTTCTGACAGGCACATGGCTGACCAACAGAACACTACATTTCTCAGCTTCCTCGTAGCTGTGGCCATGGGCCCCAGGTCCCACCCATGAGATGTGAATAGGAGGGACCAGTGCAACTTCTCTGATGTATCACATCCTTAAGATAAATTTGATTCCATCCTTATCTCCTCTTTTTCATTCCCAGGAATTAGATTGAAGATGAAGTATAAACCAGTTGTGACCATCAGACTAGAACAGCATCTTGCAGGAAGATTGAGCAACAGGAGAAAAGAAGCCTGGGTCCTTGGCCCTTGGAGAGGAACAACCTTGGACTGACTGGTCTATAACAAGAGAGAGAGAAAGAGAGCACTCAGTTTCTAGCCTTTAAGACACTGTATATGCACCTGTTTGTTGTAGCAGCCTAGCTTGTACCCTAATTGAGCTACACACCTCTTTAGAATGATACACGGCTTGCTAGGTATGTGCTAAGCTCAGGATCTCTGTACACTTTTGTGCAAACCCCGTTTGTTGAACATGGACTCTCTTCTAGCCAATAGCATCTGGCAAGTATGATGGATGTCCATGATTATGTTTCAAAACATGATTACTTCTCTAACAGATTTTTGCTGGTTTTGATGATACAAGCTGCCAGGTTGAAGAGGGACATGGAACCGAAGGAACAGCCAGCAAGAAACTGAGAACCTAGGTCCAACAGCCCACAGTGGCCTCAATTCTGCCAACAACCCTAGGGGATGGGAAATAGATTCTTAAGACCGTAAAACAGCTACTCCCAGCTGACACCTTGATTGTTGTCTGTGAAAGGGTCTATAATATTAGAACTAGATAAGCCATGCTCAGATTTCTGACTCACAGGGACTCTGAGATAATAAGTGTGTATTGTTTCAAGCTTTGTGTTAATTTGTTATGCAGTAATAGTAAACTATGCCACACAGACATAATTTTTCTTCCACACAAAGATACGTCACAAACATCGTGCATTGACATCAGAATATTAATTCTAAAATATCAGAGGAAGTGAGCTAGACATTCATGGGGCAAAGGGTGCAGTCACTGAGTGTGCAGTCACTCAGGTGTGACCCTCCGCTTTGGGGTCCACAGACTTGATTTATTCATAAGCCCAGAGTTGTTCAGGCTCAGGGGACCTTAGCTGGCTAAACAACCCTCAAAAGACTTCTATCTAAATCAGAATGCTAATTTGTTAATTTACCTCGAGGAAGAAAACTTTCAAGTGGATCAGATAAATTATATCTTTATAAATTGGAGCTTTTTGAGGCTCAGTTAAATTGAAGAAAGTAGGGAAAACCGCTAGACCATTCAGGTATGACCTAAATCAAATCCCTTATGATTATACAGTGGAAGTGACAAATAGATTCAAGGGATTAGATCTGATAGATAGAGTGCCTGAAGGAAGAACTATGGACAGAGGTTCGTAACATTGTACAGGAGGCAGTGATCAAGACCATCCACAAGAAAAAGAAATGCAAAAAGGCAAAATGGTTGTCTGGTGAGACCTTACAAATAGCTGAGAAAAGAAGGGAAGCTAAAGGCAAAGGAGAAAAAGATATGCCCATTTGAATGCAGAGTTCCAAAGAATAGCAAGGAGAGATAAGAAAGTCTTCCTCAGAGATCAATGCAAAGAAATAGAGGAAAACAATAGAATGGGAAAGGCTGGAGATCTCTTCAAAAAAATTAGAGATACCAAGGGAACATTTCATGTGAAAAGTGGCACAATTAAGGACATAAACGGTATGGACCCAATAGAAGCAGAAGATATTAAGAAGAGGTGGCAAGAATATACTGAAGAACTATGCAAAAAAGATCTTCACGACCCAGATAACCACGATGGTGTGATCACTCATCTAGAGCCAGACATCCTGGAATTCGAAGGCAAGTGGGCCTTAGGAAGCATCACTACAAACAAAGCTAGTGGAGGTGATAGAATTCCAGTTGAGCTATTTCAAATCCTAAAAGATGATGCTGTTTAAGGGCTGCATTCAATATGCCAACAAATTTGGAAAACTCAGCAGTGGCCATGGGACTGGAATATGTCAGTTTTCATGCCAATCCCTAAGAAAGGCAATGCCAAACATTGTTCAAACTACTGCACAATTGTACTCATGTTACATGCTAGTAAAGTAGTGCTCAAAATTCTTCAGGGCACCCCACTTCAGTACTCTTGCCTGGAAAATCCCATGGACAGAGGAGCCCGGTAGGCTGCAGTCCATGGGCTCATGAAGAGTTGGACATGACTGAGCGACTTCACTTTCACTTTTCACTTTCATGCATTGGAGAAGGAAATGGCAACCCAATCCGGCGTTCTTGCCTGGAGAATCCCAGGGACGGGGGAGCCTGGAGGGCTGCTGTCTATGGGGTCACACAGAGTCGGACACGACTGAGGTGACTTAGCAGCAGCAGCAGGCTTCAACCGTAGGTGAATCGTGAACTTCTGGATGTTCAAACTGGATTTAGAAGAGGCAGAGGAACCAGAGATCATATTGCCAACATCCACTGGATCACAGAAAAAGCAAGAGAATTCCAGAAAAACATCTACTTCTGCTTCATTGACTATGCTGAAGACGTTGACTGTTGATCACAACAAACTGTGGAAAATTCTTCAAGAGATGGGAATACCAGACCACCTGACCTGCCTCCTGAGAAATCTGTATGCAGGTCAAGAAGAAACATAACTGGACATAAAACAACAGACTGATTCCAAATCGGGAAAGGAGTACTTCAAGGCTGTATATTGTCACCCTGTTTATTTAACTTATATGCAGAGTACACCATGTGAAATGCTGGGCTGGAAGAAGTATACGCTGGAATCAAGATTGCCGGGAGAAATATACCAATAACCTCAGATATGCAGATGACACCACCCTTATGACAGAAAGCAAAGAACTAAAGAGCTTCTTGATGAAAGTGAAAGAGGAGAGTGAAAAAGTTGGCTTAAAATTCAACATTCAAAAAACTAAGATCATGGCATCTGGTCTCATCACTTCAGGGCAAAATTTGGGGAAACAATGGAAACAGTGAAAGACTTTATTTTCTTGGGCTCCAAAATCACTGCAGATGGTGGCTGCAGTCATGACATTAAAAGAGGCTTGCTCCTCAGAAGAAAAGCTTTGACCAACCTAGACAGCATATTAAAAAGCAGAGACATTATTGTGCCGACAAGATCCATATAGTCAAAGCTACTGGATTTTCCAGTAGTCATGTATGGATGTGAGAGTTGGACCATAAACAAGGCTGAGCAATGAAGAACTGATGCTTTTGAACTGTGTTGTTGGAGAAGACTATTGAGAATCCCTTGGACAGCAAGGGATTCCTAAAGGAAATTGGTCCTGAATATTCATTGGAAGGACTGATGCTGAAGCTGAAGCTCCAATACTTTATTGCAAAGAGCCGACCCATACGAAAAGACCCTGATGCTGGGAAATATTGAAGGCAAGAGGAGAAGAAGGTGACAGAAGATGAGATGACTGGATGGCATCACCGACTTGATCAACATGAGGTTGAGCAGTTTCTAGGAGTTGATGATGGAGAGGGAAGCAGTTCATGGGATCACAAAAAGTTGGACTCGACTGATCGACGAACTGAACTTAATGCCTACTTTTCCGTTAGTCTTTTACCAAAAAAACTGCACTTGCACACGTATATACATAGAAATGTATAGATAGACGATAGAATGATAGATATGGATATAGATGATAGGTAAATACAGTTATAAATAGATGATAGATTTAGATGGATAATCTTATACATTTCTACTTTCAGACCACACTTCTGATATCAATCGTGATACTATTGATTAGGTCACAGCTTGCTTTCACAATCAGCCATGCCTTGATTAGATTTCTTGATCTGGTTACACCTGCTTAGTTCTAGGAAACATCTGAAAGTCGATGAGCCTCGAGCTTCCCATCTCAGTCTCCTCCTCAGGGTTGAGTCTTGCTCAGCCAAAAATGACTTTTCATTCACTTTCCTTTGGCACCCTGGGCCAAAACTATCAAACTCTGGCCACCCAAACCATCCCTCTGTGGCACCGTCAGTGCCTAGGCTTTCTACTTGCCCCCACCTACTGCTCATAGACAATGACTCTTTAACCCGTTGTCACAGGCGCCTCTTGCGTCCCACCTCACATTCTCTCTACCCACCTTTCTCCTCCAGTACTGCTGTGCCAATCAGCTTTAGGCAGCTGGAAAGCTGATGGCATTTTGCCTCAGCGGCACTTTGTTGTCTTTTGACTCCTACCTGGGGCATCTTAGAAGCTGTAGCACGGGACACCTGCATAAACTTGGTTGGCGCTCACTAGTGCTGCCTTACTGATGGGAAGTTTCAGCTGCCCAGCATAACACTCGATGAAGGGGAGAAGACGCCAGTGGATAAATTCTAAGGTTTATTCCATATGGCTTCTCAGAAGATTTTGAGGGCAGGACTAAGCCCCCCTCACTCACAGTGGTGCTCATTGCTTGCCCTCCCCAATATCCCATCCTATTTCTTAGGATTGCTTCTAAAGTCAATCAACTACCAGCAAGCTCAACTAATTCAGGCTCCACTTTCTGGGGAAACCCTGGCTGAGACTCACTCTGAGGCTTATTCCACCTGGGCTCTCCCTCTCTGATGCTCACTTACTGACTTCCCTGTCAGTGCACCCATGATGTCTTTGGCCTGGGGCTCTTCCCCTCCATTGCCAATATTGCCATTGTGCAACACAACAAAGGTGACCCAACCACCGCCCAAGTGTTACATATTGCTTTGACCTTCTTTTCTTAAATGGAAATCAAGGACTGATGCAGAAGCTGAAGCTCCAATACTTTGGCCACCTGATGCTGGGAAAGATTCTAAAGCAGGAGGAGAAGGGGATGACAGAGGATGAGATGGCTGGATGGTATCACTGATTCAGTGGACATGAATGTGAGTGTCAGGAAATAGTGAAGGACAGGGAAGCCTAGTGTACTGAGTCCATGGGGTTGCAGAGTCAGACACAACTGAGCAACTGAACTACAACTACTTCTGCATACCCACTGGAAACTGACATAATCCTCCATGGTTCCATTTCGCATTTTTATACATACACATTCCCCTCTTTGTCCTGTTTCTTCATTTTAAGCCCCATTCTCCAATCCTGAAACCTCATGAAGTTTCTGGTTCACTGACCACTTTTTCATTTTCTTTGAGCTTCATTCCTTCTCTCTTTATTCTAGACTTTATGCTTCGTTGCTTCAACTGCTTCCAGGAGGGCCCTTGGCCTTTCTGCTCCTGTATATTTTGCTTTCTGGAACTTATTATGATCCAAATTATCCAATGATCCCATTCAAAATCAAGCAGTTGAACCCTGCTGCAAAAATTCACACCATCAAGCAGAATGGTGCCACTCTAGACATGGCCTCCAAGCTCAGATGGACACTCCTCATTCCCCCACCCTGAGTATGTGTCCTGCTTCCAAGCTCTGCATGTACATGAGACACATACATTTGACACATACCTGTTAGATGTCAGGTGTTGCATTAAGGATGGAAGTTTGAATACAAATATGGTCCCCATCTTTCCTGAAACTTATATTGTACTTAAATCATTGTACTGTACTTGTGGACTCCCTCATTAGCTCACCTCATTTTATTTATATTTTGGTTTCACAGTGTATGACATATAGGAGGTATTCTATATATTTTTGTTGTATAAATGAACAAATGAATGAAAAAGATGACTACTGCAGATAATTAAGCCTACCTAGAATATCCAAATTTTCCTATTCAACAGTCAAAGGGCTATCTGTTCTCAGAGTGACTATAAGATGCATGAGAAGAAAAAAAGCATCATTTGATTGGACTTCTCTACCTCAAAAATCTATTGCCATTCTCCATTTAGATATCAAGTTTTAAAAAATTTGTCAAGTTGTTTAGGACAAATGCTGTCCAAGATAGTACCTTTCCCCTCATATAGTTGTGTGGGTGTCCCTATCCTTGTCAGTTAAACTTGTATCTTTTGGTCTCTGCCTCCCTGTCTTTCTTTGTTGTTTTTTTTTTTTTTTAATTCAGTTATTTGGTTGCAACAGATCTTGGTTGTGGCATGCAGGATCTTTAATTGTAGCATGCAAACTCTTAGTTGCAGCATGTGGGATCTAGTTCTTTGAGTAGAAATCAAACCTGGGCTCCTGCACTGGGAGTGTAGAGTCTTAGCCACTGGACCACCAGGGAAGCTCCTTCCCTGTCTTTCTGAGGGTCTTTTCTGGTTAGCTGATCTCTGTCTGCTCTGGACATTAATTCCTGTGCTGGGGTGGGGAATGCCTGAGTATTTAGAAACCATCTAGGTTACCATCTCATTGCCTGTTGGTCAGGGGACATCTCCCTGGACAAAGAGGTCAATAAGTCAGGGGGGAAGACATGGCAATGGAAAGGGGCTTGAGACAGAGAAAGTGACCGTGAGCAAGAAAACGCTCCTTCCAGGCTATAATTCAAAAAGATACATGCACACCTCTGTTCTGAGCAGCAGTCTTCACAATAGGCAAGACATGGAACTGTCCATCAACAGATAAATGGATAAAGAAGATGTGGTACATATATACAATGGAATATTGCTGCTGCTGCTAAGTCGCTTCAGTCGTGTCCGACTCTGTGCGACCCCATAGATGGCAGCCCACCAGGCTCCCCCATCCCTGGGATTCTCCAGGCGAGAACACTGGAGTGGGTTGCCGTTTCCTTCTCCAATGCATGAAAGTGAAAGTGAAGTCGCTCAGTCGTGTCTGACTCTTAGTGACCCCATGGACTGCAGCCTACAAGGCTCCTCCATCCATGGGATTTTCCAGGCAAGAGTACTGGAGCGGGGCATTACTCCATCACAAAAAAGAATAAAATGATGCCATCTGTAGCAACATGGATGGACTCAGACATTATCATACTAAGTGAAGTAAGTCAGAATGAGAAGGACAAATACCATATGATATCACTTATAAGGGGAATCTAAAATCTGACACAAATGAATTTATCTGCAGAACACAAACAGACTCACAGACATGGAGAACAGGCTTGTGATTGAGAAAGGTGGGAGGGATGGATTGGAAGTTTGAACTTAACAGATTAGCAGATACAAACTATTGTATATAGAATGGATAAGCAACAAGGTCCTACTACATAGCACAGGGAACTATACGCAATATTCTGTAACAAACTGTAATGGAAAAGAATAGGTATACATACACCTATTCTTTTAAATATTCTTTTCCATTACAGTTTGTTACAGAATATTGAATAACTAAATCACTTTGCTGTACATCTAACAGGTATGTGTCAAATGTATGTGTCTCATGTACATGCAGAGCTTGGAAGCAGGACACATACTCAGGGTGGGGGAATGAGGAGTGTCCATCTGAGCTTGGAGGCCACGTCTAGAGTGGCACCATTCTGCTTGATGGTGTGAATTTTTGCAGCAGGCTTCAACTGCTTGATTACAAACACATCTATACACCTATTCTTTTAAATATTCTTTTCCATTACAGTTTGTTACAGAATATTGAATAACTAAATCACTTTGCCGTACATCTAAAATTAACACAAAGTTGTAAATCAACTAAATTTCAATAAAATAAAATTTTAAAAACCAAATGAAAAAGAACAAGGTCCTCTTCTTTGAACTCCAAACTCATATCCAGAATGCTTTTATTTCAGAGTCTTTTTACCTAATTACTACAGTGATGTGGTAATTGAGCCCATGGTCCCAGAAATCCTGGGTGAATAATAATAATCAGGCAATAGGGGAAAGGGAGAAAGGGCAAAGAGAAGCCATCTTCCCTGATGTGAAACATCACCTCCCCAGTGAGCCTTACCCAGCCGCTCACATTTAACTCCATGCCTCATGTTTAGGTTCTAATAATGCCTTTTACATCTCTTCTTATCACAGGACTCTTTAGCACTGTTTTTTGCACGTTTCCTGAATGGTGGGCACTCTGGAGAGATATTTTCTTATGTAACCCCAAGATGTAGCTATTCTTGGTTATCCAGCTAGTCCTGTGTTTAATTGTTTTCACCTCCAAAGAGCATAATATTCAGTTTAAGGAAAAGAATTTCAAAATCAATTTGTAACATACCAGCCTTTTTGCTGCTATTTTGAAGGTTGCTCAAGATATCTCAGAAAAAATTCTTAACGTGAAATTAATTTCTTTTGTATCAAGAAAATGCATGTATTTTGATAATACTGGTCAAACCATAGAAGGAAAGGTGGATGTAAACACAGCACTCTGCCTTTTGAACACCCCATTAAAGCATATTATTTTCACTTACCATCATACTTAATAGCTGTCAATCTTGTAATCAGCATATGAAAGAAGATTCCTGTGAATATAAAGCCTATAAAGAATAGTTCAAGTAGCAAACCACAAAGAGAGAAAAAAAAAACAAAAACCCAAAAGCTACAGTTAGTAAATGCAAGTAAATGTCTTATCTACAAATGCATTCTTCAGTTTCCAGAATTTACAAGAGGGCATTCAGAGATGAGAAATAATTATCTAAAAGGCAGGAAGAAATTTAGAAGTCTTTGGAAGTAAATATTGCTATAAAATGGGTACAAATTAAAGTATTAGCTATTGGATACATTTTCTTATATATAGGTCAATTTTGCTGATAGGTTAATTGTTAATTTCATAGCTTATATTTATACTGTCTAGTCAAGGCTATGGTTTTTCCAGTAGTCATGTATGGATGTGAAAGTTGGACTGTGAAGAAAGCTGAGCACTGTAGAACTGATGCTTTTGAACTATGGTGTTGGAGAAGACTCTTGAGAGTCCCTTGGACTGCAAGGAGATCCAACCAGTTCATTCTGAAGGAGATCAGCCCTGGGTGTTCATTTGGAAGGAATGATGCTAAAGCTGAAACTCCAGTACTTTGGCCACCTCATGCAAAGAGTTGACTCATTGGAAAAGACTCTGATGCTGGGAGGGATTGGGGGCAGGAGGAGAAGGGGACGACAGAGGATGAGATGGCTGGATGGCATCACAGACTCGATGGATGAGTTGGGAGTTGGTAAAGGACAGGGAGGCCTGGTGTGCTGCGGTTCATGGGGGTCGCAAAGAGTTGGACACAACTGAGTGACTGAACTGAACTGAACTGAAAACAAAAATAATACAGTTGTCATTGTGTCTGATCTGAAATTATACACTAGATTTCAATTCATTCCACGAGCAAAAATAAAATTTGAAAGGTAAAAAAAATTCATATCCCAAAGTAAAAAAACAAAAAAAGATAATACATATATTTTTGTTAAACTCTCCAGTATCTTTTGGACTCGACCTAGCCTGCCCCACTCAGAGCCAATGTCAGAGTCAAAATGAGCCCTTTTCCTGACACGCTTCAAGCTGCCCAAGCTTCCTTTGCTTGCTCACCTCGGTACTTGCTGTTACCTCTGCTCAACAGCCCCTCCACTTCCCCTCCCCACCTCTTTTCTATTTGTTGTGGATAAATGGTCAGGGGGTATCGACAGCTGGTCCATTTCATGCTGTACTTCCCCTGTCACCTACCACATTATATTCAAGTCGTTTGTTTAATTACTCATCTCTGTCACTAGACTACAGACTTCTTGACCACCTCCACTTTGGTTCTTTTCATAGTCCCAGCTCCATATCTGAGTCAGGGTAAGTGTACAACTAATGTTTAGTGAATGAATGAACTTTTCAGCCACTCCCTCTCCAAGTGTCTTATTTTTCTGAGCAAACAACTTTACCCAGGTTTTACCCAGACCCTCCTGTCTAACCTGGATTTCAGGATGCCATGTCCCACTGGACATCATACCATAAATTTTCCCAGACCACTGAGACATCAAAAGCCTTTTCAAATCTGAATGTATGGATAGGTCAAGAGATGTAATGCAGACTTGTAATGGGGTTTATATTCATATCATTAAAATGACTGATAGAACAATTGCTATAATAAACGAGTAAAACAGGATCTGTGCTTATTTTAACTTTATGTGACAATTAAAAACATTTCTACGTAGTCCTACATGGATTTCTAAGGATGGTGTTTTGTTTACCATGAAGGGTACTGGTAGGCAGGTCTGGAAGAGCTAGAGGGGTATACCAGCGGAGGAAGGAGGAAAAAGCAGATGGAGAAACAGAGACAAGAAGACAGTCCTGGGGAGAGATGTTCCAGGGGACATCTCATAATGAAGCTATCCATGATGCAAAGGAAACATCTCCTTGGTCTCCACCGTGAAATCTTCAGTAAAGTCTACCTTGCACACTCATGCTCTGTTGAGTGGTTTTCCAACTGTGGAAATTGGGAGTGCTGTCCATAATGGCACAGGACAAACACAGAGGATGCTGAGAAGACAGGCCACTTTCTGTGTGCCCCCTGGAAGGCCACCCCAGCACAGTGACATAGCTAAAAGGAACACATTAATAAACCTGGCTTCAAACGTCTTAAAGACTAATCAGGATTACTGTTGAAGGTTACCTTGAAGGGATAGCAAAAGAGAGGATTATATGGCAAAGCAAAGAGAAAAACTAGAACGTTTTTGTCCATCCTTCTCAATACAAAAGCACCGCTATTTACGAATGCTGCCTCCAGCTTTCTTCTCTGTCTTTAAAAGTTTTGATGACCTCTCCCTGTCTCTCAATTTCTGTGTCGTTCTTTTTTTGTATGATCTTTTTCTAAGAATTTACTGACCTTCTCATGGTTTCTACCACCTTTTTATCCCATCAATACAACAAAGGTACAAGGAACCAAACATTAAGCATAAGATTTTCTTCAGAAGGTTTAACAAGGACAAGAGTATGTCAGATTACATATTTTGTTACTTACATAAAATTGTCACAAAAAAATTAAAAAAATGAAGTACATTAAGAACAATGTATTGGACAATGAACAATGGAAACATTTAAGAACATATTTTACATGTCAATATAAAATGTGACATTAAAACTGCACACTTTTTCACTGAAAATAGTGTTTTGTTTTTATTGTTGTTTTTTCATAAGTTGCCTTAATTGTAAGAATATTGTTGACTCAAATCTAAATGTGAAGTGCAGCATTAAATTTATATTTTCTTCTTACTGCAAAATTTCCATGCTGTACACACATGTTATGGAAAAAGGAATTGTACGTTTTGCAAAATCTTGGTATTCTTGACTCAGATTATTCCAGAAATTCATTGTTTTATTTCAGACAGCTTGATTCCAGGCATTTTTAGAAAGAAAAGGTGCAGCCTTCATTTTGATATGCTCTTACTTTTGATTATTTGATTGTGGCACAGTCTGAGAAGCTCAAGACTCTCCTTTTTGTTTGAAAACATCCTTCCCTTCAGCATGGATCTGTGGAGAATGTGTTTGTGTAATATAAATATTTAATATATAAGAAACATTAAATATTAATTAATGTTGAAAGTGTAAAACAAGATCCATAGCATACATCATCATTGAATAAACAGCATGGATCAACCTGGAATCAGTGGAGCTTCAGCTTTGCATCAACATAAAGGGTGTACATTTTACATTCTTGTATCAAGTATTAATCTTTCAAGGAAAATTTTCTTGAGTAAGATAATACGTGGTATCATTATATAAAAGTATATTTTGCATTTCCCTAAGAACATCTAGATGAAAAATAATCATTAGCATTGGTTCAATTTACTTTGTTTACCAGAGTATAGTTAATGTCTTGAGACATAATAGTGTTTCAGGGAACTTAGTTTGGGGAATGTGTCTATGGCAGGTCGACTCTAAGAGGGACGCCAATGACCCCTGCCTCCTGGGATTCATACTCTTGTGTAATCCCCTCCCCTTAAGTGCGGTGGGACTTGTGACTCACTGTTGGTTTTTTTTTTTTTTTCATTTTGGGTGTGTTGAGTCCTTGGTGCGGTGTATGGGCTTCTCCAGCTATGGCTCGCAGGCTTTTTTACCTAGTGGCGTGTCGGATCTTAGTTGCCCAACCAGGAATCAAACCCATGCTCCCTGCACTGCAAGGTGAATTCTTAACCGTTGGGCCGCCAGGGAAGTCTTGTGGCTTACTTCTAGCCAGCAGAGAATAACAAAGGTGACGGGACGCTACTTCTATGATTAGGCTACACGTGACTTCTGTCTTTCTAGCAGAATCTCTCTCTTGCTGGCTTTAATGAAGAAAGCTGACATATTAAAGAAGCCCAAATGACAAGGGATGAGGACGGTGGGCTTGGCCTGAGCTAATAAGGAACTAAATCCTACCAACAACCACGTGGGCTTAGAAGCACATCCTTCCCCAGTAGAGACTTCATATAAACTTAGCTCTAGTAGGCATCTCAATCAATCTCAGAGTGAGGGATTCAGAATCAGAGGACCCAGGCAAGCTGTGCCTGAATTGTCAGCCCATGAGAATTCACCCTGAGATAATAGATGTGTGTTGTCTTAAGCCACTAAGGCTGTGGTTATCTGTTACACAGTTATACTTAGCAAATACACTGCCCTGACATGAGATCTGAGTTCGAATTTAAATACTAATGCTGAGAATGTTTCACTTTTTAATAGGAATGTATGTCAGGAGTTTCCAAGCAAAATCTGAATTATAGGTAAGTTATTTTCCTTTTTCTTTTTTTATTTTTGAGCAAATACTGATTTTTTGGGATGACACAAACTGATAAATTATGGCTATATAATGATCTTGCTTTCAGTTCAGTTCAGTTCAGTTGCTCAGTTGCGTCTGACTCTTTGTGACCCCATGGACTGCAGCAAGCCAGGCTTCCCTGTTCATCACCAACTCCTGGAGCCTACTCAAAGTCATGTCCATCGCACTGGTGATGCCAGCCAACCATCACAGCCTCTGTCTGGCCTTCTCCTTCTGCCTTCAATCTTTCCCAGCATCAGGGTCTTTTCAAATGAGTTGGTTCTTCACATCAGGTGGCCAAAGTATTGGAGTTTCAGCTTCAGCATCAGTCCTTCCAATGAATATTCAGGAATGATTTCCTTTAGGATGGACTGGTTAGATCTCCTTGCTGTCCAAGGGGCTCTCAAGAGTGTTCTCCAACACCACAGTTCAAAAGCATCAATTCTTTGGTGCTCATCTCTCTTTATAGTCAAACACTCACATCCATACATGACTGCTGGAAAAACCATAGCTTTGACTAGACGGACCTTTATTGGCAAAGTAATGTCTCTTCTTTTTAGTATGCTGTCTGGGTTGCTCATAACTTTTCTTCCAAGGAGCAAGCATCTTTTAATTTCATGACTGCAGTCACCATCTGCAGTGATTTGGGAGCCCAAGAAAATAAATTCTCTGTCTTCATTGTTTCCTCATCTGTTTGCCATGAAGTGATGGGACCAGATGCCATGATCTTGTTTTCTGAATGTTGAGTTTTAAGCCAACTTTTTCACTCTCCGCTTTCACTTTCATCAAGAGGCTCTTTAGTTTTTTGCTTTCTGCCATAAGGGTGGTCTCATCTGCGTATCTGAGGTTATTGATATTTCTCCCAGCAATCTTGATTCCAGCTTGTGCTTCATCCAGCCTGGCATTTCACATGATGTACCCTAAGTGGATTAATAAAATACTAATCCTCAAAGACTGACCACAGGAGAATGACCAGCTCTTCTCTGGACTTTTAAAGGCACTGGATTTTTTTTCCCCCTGTTTTCTTTGGCCCTTTTCCAGGCAAGTCCCATTCAAACAGCCTTGCTGCAATCTCCAATTTCTACTTAGGCAGCTTCAGAGCTAGACAAAGACAACAACAACTAGTATTTATCAAAACTATACAGGAGCCAGGCACCGTATTATATGCTACTACTACTACTACTAAGTCGCTTCAGTTGTGTCCGACTCTGTGCGACCCCATAGATGGCAGCCCACCAGGCTCCCTCGTCCCTGGGATTCTCCAGGCAAGAGTACTGGAGTGGGTTGCCATTTCCTTCTCCAATGCATGAAAGTGAAAAGTCAAAGTGAAGTCGCTCAGTCGTGTCTGACTCTTAGCGACTTCATGGACTACAGCCTACCAGGCTCCTCTGTCCATGGGATTTTCCAGGCAAGAGTACTGGAGTGGGGTGCCATTGCCTTCTCCGTATTATATGCACTACCATGATTTATTCATTTAATGCTCATAGCTATCCCATGAAACAAATACCACATCCATCTCCATTTTACAGATGTGAAGACTGAGATATATGAAATTAAATGACTGCTAGTCCTCATTCCTGTCCTGGTTGGCTCTGTCCTGGTTCAATTCTTACTCGAAACTGAGAATGTCTTCCTGGGTAATGAATGATAACTAACCTGGGGTGAATATCACAGTCTCCTGGGGTTTCAAAGTACACTGAATCAGATACTATGCAGTGAAAAAGGTATTTTGAAAATTCTCCCTAGTTAAACTGAATAATCACCCTCAGAGCTTCTTGTCCCATAGATGTGGGACTAGAAGTCAGCAGTCCGAGGCTGACCACGCCCATGTAGATTTCAACCAAACCCTCAGCCACAGTTTGTAGAAAGAAAAGCAAAGGTGAGATGAATTAGAAGATTGAGATTGATATATATACATTAATATGTATAAAATAGATAACTAATGAAAACCTACTGGATAGCTCAGGGAACCTTCTCAGTGCTCTGTGGTGACCTAAATGGGAAGGAAATCCAAAAAGGAAGGAATACACACACACACACACACATGTACACACATATATATATTCGCATAGCTGATTCACTTTGCTATACATCAGAAACCTAACACAACATTGTAAAGCAACCATACTCCAATAAAAATTATTATTTTTTTAAAAAGTCAATTTAAAGAATGTAGAAAAGGTACCTTGCAGACTTGTCAAATTGTACCAATGTATAAAAAGAGCCTGCTGTTCTGTTGAGTGGTCACATCATTTTAGCTACTTCCACCATAGAGTCACGCCTCCATGGGGACTCCACCCATCTCGGAGGACCTGTGCTTCTGGGAGGTGCTCCCGCTCCCTCCCTCCCCTTTGCGGGGAACGATGGAGGCACACCCCTGCGGACTGGAGGATGGGGACTTTCCCGTTCTTTTCTTCCATCAACTCGGGCTCTGACACAGTCTAAATTCCACTCATTCCTCCTGTCTTTCAAGTAATGTTGGACATATTATTGGGTATCAATGTTTCACTGCCATTTCGGGGAGCTGCTGCCTTGAAATTAGAGTCAATATTAATAAACCCAAGTCCACAAAGTGTTGCAGACTCCTGTAAGTGTATGTAGGCCTGGGGTGGAGATAACTTGAAAATATGGAAGGAAAAGCTACTGACATCTTTTCTTGACTTGACCCCTGCCTGATCATCCCACCTTCTCTAACTGTATCAGAAGTTTCAGAATTACTGACCAAGGTGGGAAGACCATCCTTATGAGAGCAAGGGACAGATTTTCTTTCAAAAGACCTGTACTCTTTGCATATAGTGTATCTTTATCTTGTAATGCATAGCAGGAGCACACAGGCACATTTGCCCCAGCCCTAATCCTTTAAGGTGGAGCTTCATCTAGCATCATGTGGTCTGTGCCCACCTAGGCCATCACCAAGGCCAGTGGTATATTTACAATAGTGTTCTTGTTTGGTTAGACTTGCCACAGGTTCTTCACTTTGAATCCTTTGCAGGACTTTGTATAGTGTCACGATATACTCGGTTTCTCCCTAAAGATTTTATTTTCTTGTTTTTCCAGAGAAGCATAAGAACTCTCCTACTGAAGAAGAATGTATATTAGAATTTTTAATTTTGAGGAGAAAGTTTCTCTCTGTCTTGATTTGGAATCTAGACCTGAAAAAGTGGGCTGCTTCTCTGTCTAGTTTTTTATCACTGCATTGGAATGCTTGGATGTGTACATAAAAACTCAGATCATATTGATGATAAACATAAGTAATGTGCAAAGAAAAATCTACTAACAGAAGTATCAATATAAAACGATATCCTGTATTTCTACAGCTCACATCCTTGATACGCTAGGGTGTTGATAAATATTAGCAGATTTTCTCTATCTTCCAAGGTAATTGGAAAAACCTGCATTTGTGGTGGAGGCTAGATAAAGTCTCTGTTGAGTCACATACATGCCATTTAAGAGTGACATTTTGAACAGCTTTCTCACAAGTATGATCTGGTTTCTAGTTCTTTTGACGGGAGAAGAAGAGATTGATGCCGCAGGGTAGGGATGCCATATTTTGGGAACACTTGTGGTCTTCTGATGCCCTCAAAGTTAATCCTTCTCAGAAAACTGCCTCTGTTATTGGCTAATATCTGCAATACAGAGCACTTTCTTCTTGCTCCCTTATGATGTCACATGTGGTTCTATAGGATCATAAAATTGGTTTAAATGCAATTATTTCAAGACTATTTAATGGACATTTATTATTTAACAGTGCCTTTAAGGTCACTTGCAGTCAGGAAGGAGAAGCTACCTTCTAGAGCCTCTCTACTCTGCTAAGAAACATACATTCATTATTGAAAATACCCGCTAATGACTTGGGCTTATTTGTTAATTTAGGAGGTTTATTTCTTGATGAAACAGGGGTGCAACTATTTGGCTACCTTAATGGGGTGGCAAAGAGCCTTTTAAAGAGAAACACTCACTCTCATTACAGCACTGTTCCTAAAAAGCTAGAAGCTGCTATTTAGAGGTGTTCCCAGACGTTTTCCCCATATGAATTCATCTTTCAAGCCACCCTCCTCAAGGTTATTATCCCACTCAGGCAGAGACTGCTATTATAGAAAGTCAGAGAGCTTTCTCCTATTCACTAGTGACCTCTAAGACGTCTTCACCAATTATCATTTCGATTCTAGTGTCTGCTAAGCCACTGCTGGTAAAATCTATAACAGTTGTTTGAGCATCTTCTGCCCGTGATCCTTCATCCCAGGATAGAAGCTGGCCTGTCTCTGAATTGACAGCAGTTCAGCCCTCCCAGCTGTTAGGAGGTCCCAGGGAGCATTTATAACATCAGCCTTCAGATGTCTGTGGAGCTGAGGGCAGCTCTGTGTTCTCTCCTGTGGCTTCTCTTGTGTAGAAGCAGGCCTTGGCACAGGAGAGAGAAAGGAAGGTGGCATCAAATGACATTTTAGATTTTTGGAGCTGGAGGGGCTCTTGGAGTTTATTTAGGCAATCTTCCTTATTGTTGTTTAGTTGCTAAATCATGTCCAGCTCTTTTGCAACCCCAAGGACTGTAGCCCACCAGACTCCTCTGTCTCTGGAATTCTTCAGCCAAGAATACTGGAGTGGGTTGCCATTTCCTTCTCCAGGGCATCTTCCCAACCCAGGGGTCAAAACCAGGTCTCCCGCATTGCAGGCAGATTCTTTACTATCTGAGCCACCCGGGAAGCTGCCCGATGATTAAAGGAGACCAAATGTTGGCTTCCTCTGTTGGCAGGCAGATTCTTTACCATTCACCACCTGGAAAGCCCATCTTCCTTATTTGTCTTTATCTTAACATGGAAACATGACATGAAAATGTTTCGGCTACCGGCAGCAGTGGGACAGCCAATCACTGATTTCATCAAAAGCGTAGACCATTAGAAGGAGGAGGGACCTCCTGGGATACTTACACCCCACCCTCCTGTCCCCCAGGAAAGAACAGGGAGAGAAGTGACGTAAAGTCTGTGCAGCCCAGCACCAGGCATTGGATATGAGACAGTGTTCTGGCTTTCCACTGCTCCTAGCTTGGGAGAGGAAAACAGACCAGTCAGTCCCTCTTCTGACCATGGTAATAAATGCTACTATAGAAGTCTGCACTTTGCAGAGAACAAGGTGGAGGGCATTTTAATGAGATTGTGCAGAAGGCCTTCAAATGCTTCTTGCAGGAGATAAGGCTAGAGCTCATTTTGAAGAATGTTAGAATCAGCTGCTCTGAGGGTTGAAAACCTGACTTCTGCATCCAGCAATGTCCCTCCTGTGACCTTGGATTAAAATCTCATGATAGGAAATGCATTGTGGCCAGAAAACCTATGTAAGAGCACAGAGAAAAGCAAGGCCATATTCCTTTCTTAACTGTTCTGTCTTTGGACCTCGTAGTAGGTGAGAAGACTCGGAGAGGAAGTCTTCATTGCAGGGCTTGTCAACAGCACCAGGCCCTGGGAATCTGGTGACATTTTGTGTGTGTGTGTGTTTGAAGTGACAAGTGGAAACAATTGCTCTCTGAGGTCTTCCACCCAGAAAGCCATAAAGGTTTGCAAGTTGAGGGTTTCTCTGATTGCACTGGGCTCTTGCACAGGCTATTGCTGTTCACACTTTGGACACATGTGAGATTGCTTCTGCCAGTAGCTCTTTAACAGCAAGATCGGGGTCCTTTTCTCAGACTTAAAGGCTCCATCTTGTTATGGCATATTTACTAATTCATTATTTACATGTACTGTCTTTTTTGTGCCATGTACTAGACTAGAAACTGCTATACCAAAATGACACGATCACAACCCCTAAGACACATGCGGTTCAGTAGGTGAGACTAACAGAAAACCCATGGTTACAAGACAGTGTAATAAATCCCGTGACAGTCTCCAGTATTGGCAGGTGGGTTCTTTACCACTAGCACCACCTGGAAAGCCCTCCCTTCCTGTATATTCCCTTTATTAAAGAATGAGGCCATCATCAGTTCTAGTGGTCCCTGAGCTTCTTAGTTAGAGAAGACTCTTGAGAGTTCCTTGGGCTGCAAGGAGACCCAACTAGTCAATATTAAAGGAAACGGATTCCCTGATGGCTCAGAGGGTAAAGAATCTGCCTGCAATGTAGGAGACCTGAGTTTGATCACTGGGTTGACAAGATCCCCTGGAGAAGAAAATGGCAACCCACTCCAGTATTCTTGCCTGGAGAATTCTATGGATGGAGGAACCTGGCAAGCTAAAGTCCACGGGGTCGCAAAGAGTCAGACACCACTGAGCAACTTCACTTTCACTTTCCTATGTGCTCCGTTGCTTCACTTGAGTCTGACTCTTTGTGACCCATGGACTGTTGCCCACCAGGCTCCGCTGTCCACGGGATTCTCCAGGCAAGAGTACTGGGGTGGGTTTCCATTACCTTCGCACTTTCCTATATCAAGTGTTATTTTGTTTAGCTGTCTTCCCTGACTTTCTGCCCCTTAGGGTTGGGAGTCATTCTGTATGTGCTCATGGAAATGATTCCTCTACTTTTCCCATCAGAATCTTGTAATGCTGTGCTGTGATCGTCTGCTTCTTGTCCGCCTCCCTCACTAGGAGGCAGACTCTGGGCGAGTAGGGCTGTGTGTACTTTGTTTGCCATTAATATCTTAGAGCATAGCAGAAGCCCTTGCACTCAGTAGGCATTTGGTGAATACTCATGGATTGAATTAAGTCTTTTCAACAACTCAGATTCCTTCCTCTGTTTTTCCCTCCATGCATCTGCCTCTACTGCTCCCTAGCCTCTCACTGTCTCCCATATAGATCATGGTAAAGCTTCCATCCCCTCAACACCCCATCATTCTCATCTTCCCCATCATCATATGAGCCAGTGACAGATACTTACGCCTATGCTCTTGCGATAGCTTCCTTGAAAGGAGTTTGCTCTTTGTTGCCTATTCGATTAAATTCAAAGTCCATTCATCATTTCAAGACTTCGATGTCCCAGGCTGACGTAAACATACAAACTAAGGTGACTTTTATTCCCAAATATAAACTCCTATCTTCAGACAACCTGATTTTCTTACTCATCTTCCATGCTGCTTCTGCTGCTGCTTGCTAAGTCACTTCAGTCGTGTCCGACTCTGTGTGACCCAATAGATGGCAGCCCACCAGGCTCCGCTGTCCCTGGGATTCTCCAGGCAAGAACACTGGAGTGGGTTGCTATTTCCTTCTCCAATGCATGAAAGTGAAAAGTGAAAGTGAAGTCGCTCAGTTGTGTCCGACTCCTAGTGACCCCATGGACTACAACCTACCAGGCTCCTCTGTTCATGGGATTTTCCAGGCAAGAGTACTGGAGTGGGTTGCCATTGCCTTCGCCCCTCATCTTCCACACATCCGATCAAATTGCCAACATCCCTTAGATCATTGAAAAAGCAAGAGAGTTCCAGAAAAACATCTACTTCTGCTTTATTGACTATACCAAAGCTTTTGACTGTGTGGATCACAACAAACTGTGGAAAATTCTGAAAGAGATGGGAATATCAGACCACTGAAAATCTGTATGCAGGTCAAGAAGCAACAGTTAGAACTGAACATGGAACAATCCACTGGTTCCAAATCGGGAAAGCAGTACGTCAAGGCTGTATATTGTCACCCTGCTTATTTAACTTATATGCAGAGTACATCATGAGAAACACTGGACTGGATGAAGCACACGCTGGAATCAAGATTGCCAGAAGAAATATCAATAACGTCAGATATGCAGACGACACCATCCTTATGACAGAAAGTGAAAAAAAACTAAAAAGCCTCTTGATGAAAGTGAAAGAGGAGGGTGAAAAAGCTCCCTTAAAACTCAACATTTGGAAAACGAAGATCATGACATCTGGTCCCATCACTTCATGGCAAATAGATGGGGAAACAATGGAAACAACAGACTTTATTTTCTTGGGCTCCAAAAGCACTGCAGCCATGAAATTAAAAGACACTTGCTCCTTGGAAGAAAAGTTATGACCAACCCAGACAGCATATTAAAAAGCAGAGACATTACTTTGCCAACAAAAGTCTGTCTAGTCAAAGCTGTGGTTTTTCCAGTAGGCATGTATGGATGTGAGAGTTGGACTATAAGGAAAGCTGAGGATGGAAGAATTGATGCTTTTGAACTGTGGTGTTGGAGAATACTCTTGAGAGTCCAACTGCAAGGAGATCCAACCAGTCCATCCTAAAGGAAATCATTCTTGAAAGTTCATTGGAAGGACTGATGCTGATGCTGAAACTCCACTACTTTGGCTACCTGATGTGAAGAGCTGACTCATTGGAAAAGACCCTGATGCTGGGAAAGATTGAAGGCTGGAGGAGAAGAGGATGACAGAGGATGAGATGATTGGATGGCACTCAATGGACATGAGTTTGAGTAAATTCCAGTAATTGGTGATTGGCAGGGAAGCCTGTCATGCTGCAGTCCATGGGGTCACAAAGAGTCAGACACAGCTGAGCAACTGAACTGAACTGAACTTCCATACATGCTGGACTCAAGCTTACCTTGTTTATGCCTTGTGTGTGCTTTCTCTGTCACTCAGTTGTGTCAGACTCTTTGCTACCCCATGGACTGTAGTCCACCAAGTTCCTCTGTCCATGGGATTTTCCAGGCAAGAATTCTGGAGTGGGTTGCCATTTCTTCCTCCAAGAGATCTTCCCGACCCAGAGATCGAACTTGTGTCTCTTGCGTTGACAGGCAGATTCTTCACCACTGAGCCACCTGGGAAGCCCTCTACTTTGTGGTTTCCCCCAACTGTCTTTTCTTGTCTCCTATCTATCTTTATAAACTCTTTTCATCCTTCAGAATTCAATCCCAGGCCCACCTACAAGCAGCCTTCCTTCAGTCATTTGTGCACATATTAATCTTATAACTGTGTAACTATCTCTGAAATTTATAGCCAGTTATACAATGTCAGTACCCTCCAATATCTTTCTAATTTCACAGACAATTCTCTCAACTTAATTTTAAGATGCTTGAAAAATTATGCCTTGAAATAGTGTCCCAGAGCCTGACCTAACATGTGATTGATTGACATTACTATTCTTCAGTCTGTGGACTGATTGATATATCAGAGTAGTCCTAGATATCAAGACATCCTCCGAAGTCACGCAAGAAATTCTCCAGGCCAGAATACTGGAGTGGGTAGCCTATTCCTTCTCCAGTGGATCTTCCCAACCCAGGAATTGAACTGGGGTCTCCTGCATTGCAGGCAGATTCTTTACCAACTGAGCTATTAGGGAAGCCCTGCTTAAATTTTAAGTACTTTCAAATTGCATTACTTTGTTAGCCAATGACATAAGTAGAAGTCCTACACATCTCAACTCCATCCCAGGAAAATATTTCTTTTTTCCTCTGTCATTCAGCCTATTCTTTTTTAAAAAAACATTGATGTATAGTTAATTTATGAGGCTGTGTTAGCTTCAAGTGTACAGCAAAGTGATTCAGTTATCCATACATATCTATTATTTTTTTGGGTTCTTTTCCATTATAAGTTATGATAAGATATTGAATATAGTTCCCTGTGCTGTACAGTAGATCCTTATTGTTTATCTATTTTCTATAGTAGTGTATGTATATATTAACCCCCAATTCCTAATTTATCTTCCCTCCAGGCAAATATTTCTTAATGGAAATACAAGAATTGCAAATCGTGACATTTGGATTAAGTCTCAAGAATTAAGCAGCATTTAATTGTTGCAGTCACTGGGGTAACCAGAGCCTTACTTGGCAGCCTGAACAAGCAGCAAGGAAGAGGAGGTGGAAATGCTCAAGGCAGGGTTTACTGTGTGCCCTCCACCCTCTATCTCTATGGAAATGGAGGATGGACTTATTTTTTGCTGATAGGGCATTTATAAAAGAATAAATCACAGTTCCTGCCCTCTAGGAACTTGAATTCAGTAGGGTCAATAGAGGAGCACATGCATAATTATAATATGAATAATGTGTGTTATGTTTGAAAGGTGTATGTAGGAATAAGCTGGAGAGAAACCCGAGGTCTTGGGATGGGGTACTGAAACAAAATGGAAAGTCCGAAAGAGAAGCCATTCTGAGCAACAAAGAGGCAAACTTTGGTTTCAAGCCCATTTGAGATTAAGGCTTTTAAGTAGAAATATACTTAAATTTCCTTGGAGCTAGGTCAGAAATGAATGACCTTGGTGGGAGTGTCATTTGGGGAGTCAGGAGCAGAGAGATAATGACAGAAGCATGTGGCTGTCGCCCAGAGGTTACAAGTGAGTTTTTCTACATGTTATTTCTTCATCTCTAAACCTTTTTTAACCATACTTGATTTCTACTTCACATGAAGTTCTGAGAATTAGATCTTGAAAGTGCTTTACTAAACTTGTACCGACAGATCAAGGGGGTGGGCTTTCATCTTGCTGCTGCAAAGTTCCTGGAGACAAGGGGGCAAGAAGTTGCTTTCCCCTCACACTCCCAGGTCCTGCGGCTGAAAGGACCATCTGTGATCCCTCCTCTCCCACGTCTAAGACGTGCCTGAAATGAGCCTGTGGTTCCGTTGGGCTGGCCAAAAAGTTCGTTCCGGTTTCCATAATATCTTATGGAAAAACTCAGATGAACTTTTTGCAACCCAAAATATGCCCAATGGTTCTTCTTTCAAATAACCTAACTATAGAACAAATCACCCTGACTAAGAAATTTCCAATCAACTCATATCAGCATCATAATAATTACCTTAAGCTCATAACCTACCTCCATTAAGGTCACCTGAGGTGCTTGCCCACTGGCAGATTTCTAGTAAGCAGGTCTTGTGTGGAAAGGGCCGGGAATATGCATTTTAAGTCACTGCCCAGGTGATTCTTATATATACGCAGCTCTGAGAACTAAGTCTCTACATCTGCAACTTTCAACCCATTTTGGCCCCACCGTGTAAGAAATATATTTTACAAGATCTCATACACATATATGATAAAAGTGTCATGAAATAGTACAGACCCTGAGTACATGTGAGGCTGGTGATGATTACGACTTGTGATTATTTCATTCATTCTAATTCATTTTTTAATGTCCGTAGTGACTCATGGTACAGATCACAACTTGTACTTTGGAAAATACAGTGTCTAGATGGAGAGGAAATATTATATAAGGCTTGAGGTTAATACTGTAGAAAATCATTTACGATTGCTTACGTTAGAGGTTTTAACTTTTTTTAATGCAACTCTTGTAATCTGATTAACACGAAGTCTTCATTTTAAAGAAAAAGTCACAAGCACACACACTTTCTCATATCTTTTCAGGGAGTTTTTGGATCTTCCTCTGTCTCAGAACTCTAGATAAATAACCATTCATTTAATTGCAGCTCTATCAGAAGCAAGAGTAAAGAGTGGGCAACCTCCTGTTATGATGTCATGGTGGGGAGGGCTTGAAGGTCTTTTCATCTTACAGTCATAAAGACTGCTACCCACTGGCAGTTCTTTTTTTTTGTATGATTATCTGATATCACAGGAATGTAGTCATTACAGAAAAATGCTGCCAGAGGATAAGAATGGCTGATGGGAAAAATCTTTTTTTTTTTTTTTTGGAGAAGAGGTCATTACCAAAGGCCAGAATACTGGAGTGGGTAGCTGTTCCCTTCTCCAGGTGATCTTCCCAACCCAGGGATCAAACCCAGGTCTCCCGCATTGCTGGCACATTCTTTTCCAGCCAAGCCACAAGGGAAGCCCAAGAATACTGAAGTGGGTAGCCTATCCCTTCTCCAGTGGATCTTCCCAACCCAGGAATCAAACCAGGGTCTGCTGCATTGCACGTGGATTCTGTAACAACTGAGCTATGAGGCAAGTGAAAGGAAAGTGAAGTCGCTCAGTCATGTTCGACTCTTTGCGACCCCATGGACTGGAGCCTACTATGCTCCTCCGTCCATGGGATTTTCCAGGCAAGAGTACTGGAAGAGGTTGCCATTTCCTTCTCCAGAGGATCTTCCTGACCCATGGGTCAAACCCAGGTCTCCCACACTGTAGGCAGACGCTTTATCATCTGAGCCACTAGGGAAGCCCACCAAAGGTGGCAGAGGTCATTAAAACAAAGGGTAGGAAGGAGGAGGACTTCTGCAGAGCCTGACTCTCTTGGGCCCCTCTGGCTCTGGGTCAGGAGTTAGGATGTGGAAGATCTAGCTTTAGACTGTGACTAAGCACCTTCATGGCATGTCTCAGGAATCCCCAAGGTAGCCCAGCAATGGTATGTGACTTTGGAGTTGTTTGGGCAAGCCTAGAATATTTAGCTTTCTTTCCAAGAAGGCTATGTAATAGCCAAGAAGGCTATGTAATAAGGAAGAGTCTTACTCTTCCTTGCTTGATCTTTTTCTTTGTCCACTTTCGTTATTATAATCACACAAAAGGCCTGCCTCAGAGAATCCAGCCCCTCTGCCTGACTGTTAAGCTAAAATGCCTTTGTTCAGAACCCTGTTTTGCTGTAGATAGCAAGAAGGAAGAAAGTAACACATTCCTTGTATGATGCTTGCCATTCTAGGAGATACTTGCAAGATTAAGTGAGTTTTTACTTTGTTTCCTCACCTCCCCACATCTCTGATCCATAAAAGAACCTGGCATCCAGATCCTGGGAAGATAGTTAATTTGAGACATTAGTCTCAGTCAGCTGGCTTTATGAATAATGTTATATTCCTTGCCTCAACACTTTGTGCCTCGGATTTATTGGCCTCTCGTGCAGCAAGCAGGGTGAGCTTGGACTCGGTAATAGCTATTTAATTAAGGAATGACTCAGATGTATCTCTGCACTTGAAATGGAGACAAAAGCTGAGAAGATGCTCTACCTCCCAGCACTAACTGAAAACTCCTCTGTGCATAGTCATGCTTCAGTGTTAAGAAGAGTTTCTGGGAGGGCACAGGAGAGAGTAGAGGAAAGAGAGTTTGGGGAGTGCCAACTGAAAAAAAAGCACAATCTAAAAGTTGAGAGTTATGTTCTATACGGTGCACTTTCTGAGGACTTCAAGCCCAAGACACAGCATCTCAGATAATGCTGAGAAAGCTATTCGGAAGAGGCAAGGAAGGATGTTAGGATATACAGAAGTTTTTGCAGTGAAAGACCAGGTAGTCAGTGCACCAAAGGATTACTGTTAATAAAACCTGATAATTCAAGTTAAAAGAATTTAGCACTTTTCTACATACTGAAAGATGCAAAGTCTGGACTCACTGAAATCATTTGTTTGATATGCATCTCAGCTATGGAGCAGCGGGGATCCTGTGTTTTCTCATCCTGAGTCTCCCCTGGGTACACTGTTGGGAGGTGGCTGCCATGGCTGATTGCTAGGTTGGGGGGTGGGGTGGGGGAATCCTGCTTCCATCCTGAGTTCCCTCAGGGCAGAGGGCCAGCTGTAGTGTGATGGCTTGATGGCCACAACACTCTTTATTTACTGATATGGCAGGCAATATTTTAGTTCTCAGGAGGGTGCTTTAGAGCAGTGCTCCTCAAACCACAGCCATTCCCTTCACCAGTGCCACACCCAGAAGTGCTCATCGTCTCTCAGCAACACGCTAAGTACATGTTAAGAATGCTTAGAAACATCTAGAATTGTAGAGTGATTTTACGTCTGTGGGGGTCTAATAATAAATTTAACCTTTCATTGTGTGTGTCTAATTTTAAAATATTAGTATTTCTCTGAATAACATGTATTTTTCAAAAGTGTCAGCTGGGACAGATTTGAAATTGGGGTGAAGGAGGAAACAGAACAGGTCCTATCTTGAAAGCAGGACTCCATCTTGGGCCAGACTGTGGACTTTGAGCTATATGCCCAGTATCGGTGGAAATGACATAGCAACTGGAAAACCAGGCCCCTGGAAGGAAGAGCCCCAGGGCTCTCCGTTGCCTAAAAGAATACCCTAATTATCTGTATAACTGAATAGGATCATACATTCTATTAAGCTTATTGGGGTATGACCACCGGCCTATTGATAATTGTCCACTGTTAACTTCCTAGGCTTAAGGCCTATGAATCACGGGTTAACTTTGATTGTACCTTTCTTTTTCCTTTGTTCAAACTATTTTCAGGGAATTTGGGGAGGTGCGTTTGGGCACTTACACTTAGGGTATATAAGGCTTTCACAAAAACTGGTCAGGGTCCTTGGCTAAGAGGAGACCCTGCTTTGGGCACACTGGTGTAATAAACTGCAGTCCGCTATCTGCATCGGCCTTTGAGTGAGTTTGTTTCCCAGAAGCGTGGCTACAGCAGGGGGAGAGGGAAACCTGGCCCTTGAGTGTAATTCGTTTGAAAAGCACTGTTCTAGAGCAGTGAGACACGAGTTCAGAAGCCTAGGAGAATGAGGCAGAGACCAGAGCAATGAGCACCTCCCTCAGAACCGGGCCTCGTCTCCGTGAATACGCCTTCCAATGGCACTTTGGTCGTCATCTGAGGGGGCTGAGGTGGATGAGGAGCGCTCTATTCTGGGAACATGACGTCATGGAGATTTTGAATTTTTACCATAAATAGACGGGAGTGAGTACTTTAAAGCCTATGTGTGCCTGTTTGGGTGCGTGTGTGTAATTTTCCTATTGTACCTCACTAGGGCTTTGAACATATTTTAAAAGCATTTATTACGAAGTGAAAATGGCGCTCTCCATTTAATAGGGAGCAAAACTGAGACCCAGGGAACAAACAGTTACACAGTTACATTATCTGTGTAACTGAACAGGATCATACATTCAGTGTGGCACACTGAAACCAGAAATCAGACCAAGAGTTCCAATCATTCCATCCATCTGGTATGGCTTAACATCCAGACCCCACTTTTTCCCCAGAGGAGATTCTGGGGAGTCAGGACAGTGTTCATGTATTGTTTATCATTTAAAGTTCTTGCTATCACAAAGAAATGGCTTATAAAAATAACAGGCAGTGGAGCAAAGCAAACACTTCTTCAGTAATGCATGAAGCTATCTTAGTGAAATGAGTTTCCACATGTCGAACTGCAAAATAGTCTTGCAGTACAAATAGTTGTGGTCTTATTTGGGGAAAGAATGTCAGAAAACACACAATAATACATTTCAATTTTTAAATTGAAATTCTATTTACTCAGGGAAAGAGAGAGTTTTGTGATTTTTCTTTTTTTGGGTCTAATAGACCCAAGGGAGTAAGTTCTGTTAGAATTCAGAGCAGCCCAAAGACAAGGAGGATTGAACGGTCCCCCTGGGACAAAACTGTTAAGGAATTAAAAAGAGCAAGCAATGGTTCCCAGCATTATTTTAAAGCTGGCTCAGTAAAAGCTCATGGTTCTATTCAGGGAAAGACTGACTTTCACGTATAAGCACACAGAGTTGAGTCCTTAAATATTTTTGCACATGAATGATTTTTCCGGACTGCTGAAAACTCTGTGGCTGTCCAACAAATCTGCTTGTCATCTCCTGTCCCCAGCATGCTCATTCTTGTCTCTGTGCTGTTACCCATCACTTGCTCTTCAGAGAATACCTGATTCACACTTCTCCTATATTGGTCTTTTTGTCTTTTAAAATGCCGCTTAAAGCTTTGCTCCCCAGAAAGGCATTTTTAATGAGCCCCAAGTAACTCAGACCCACTTAGTTGTTTCCTCATGGCCCTAACAGGTGCCTTGTGTACTATCTTCCTATGCAGTTACTTTCCTTTATAGTTGCTTTTGATGTTGTGGTGTGCGTGTGTGTTCAGATCCTGGTGGTAGATCAGGAGATGAGAGTAGAGCTCCTTGAGAGTAGGGACAATTCCTTCTGCTGGCATCTGGGCACAGTGGAGTCTGACATATTCTGTGATGGTGTGCATGACTCTGGACAAGTCCCATAGGGCTCCTGTGGAGATTAAACAAAACAATAAATGGAAACTGCCGGGTGTTCAGTAGGTTGTTAAATAACAGGAGCCTTCTATTTCTGTAGATTCTAGTCTACAAGGCACACTATGGGAGCTCTCACTTCCTGATGACTGGTTGTTTTGTTGCTGTTGTGGTTTGTTTACTAGAAATGCCCCACATTTACTCTCCCGGGCTGGATAGATGGTCATTTAGTCTGACACTGGCATTTAGGACACACCTAGTCTTCCATGTATGGCTTATCCTTTGAGGCAAGTGGTTATGAATTTAGTGACGCTTGCCGGACTGAGGTCATTGCCTGGTTTCCCCGTATTCCAGGAGCAGAGTTAATAATAGTAATTAATAATAATAATAATGATAATAATGTAAAGCACTATAGAATCTAAAGAGTCTTTCATTCAATTAAAAGAAGAGGAAGAAGAAACAATAACATTACTGAGAGGCAGTTATGGTGTTTAGAACTATTCAATGAATCTCATCGGAGAAGGCAATGACACCCCACTCCAATACTCTTGCCTGGAAAATCCCATGGATGGAGGAGCCTGGTGGGCTGCAGTCCATGGGGTTGCTAAGAGTTGGACCCAACTGAGCGACTACACTTTCACTTTTCACTTTCATACTTTGGAGAAGGAAATGGCAACTCACTCCAGTGTTCTTGCCTGGAGAATCCCAGGGACAGGGAAGCCTGGAGGGCTGCTGTCTATGGGGTTGCACAGAGTCGGACACGACTGAAGTGACTTAGCATTTAGCATTAGCAATGTATCTTATGTGTATTAATTTGCTTAATCCTCAGAACAACTTGGCAAAAAGGACTGGCTGCATGAACTGTGGGCTCAGGGCAAGTCCCTCATTTAAAAATTATTCAGAATTTCAAGACGGTGGAAGCAAAGTATTAACTTAAGCTCAGGTTCAAGCCCAGGTCCTCATGAATAGGGCCCCGTGTGACTGCATGGGTTGTGTGCCTGCAAAGCCAGCCCAGCCTACATGAAAGTTATTCTTATTTCTGGCAATTTATATCTTTTAGTCCAATTGACAAAGAGGACTGAAAGTTTCCTCAGTCTTCTGAGAGTCAGCCCATCCTGCCTGCCCTTTCTTCATTTACCAGTTCCAGACATTTTCTCAAACATCCACCTACTATAACTGTTAGACAGGAGTTCACATCCACAACCTTTGCCCTGTGGGAGCCTGTCTAGTCATAAGTGTGTGCCAATTGAATGCACTTGGAGTTATTTACGCTTGATAGTTGCCTACTCCCACTAACAGTAAAGATCCCACAGGCTTTGAAAACAAACTTACATTTACCAAAGCTGAAAGATGGTGGGGGAGGATAAACTAGGAGTTTGGGATTAATATATACACACCGCTGGGTTTCCCTGGTAGTTCAGCTGGTAAGGAATCCGCCTGCAATGCAGGAGACCTGGTTTGATTTCTAGGTTGGGAAAATCCCCTGGAGGAGAACACGGTAACCCACTCCAGTATTCTCTCCTGGAGAATCCTCGTGGACAGAGGAGCCTGGGAGGCTATAGCCCATGGGGTTGCAGAGTCAGACAGGACTGAGTGACTAAGCACAGCACAGCACATACTACTGTATATAGACTGCTGCTGCTGCTGCTAAGTCTTTTCAGTCGTGTCCGACTTTGTGCGACCCCACAGACGGCAGCCCACCAGGCTCCCCCGTGCCTGGGATTCTCCGGGCAGGAACACTGGAGTGGGTTGCCATTTCCTTCTCCAATGCATGAAAGTGAAAAGTCAAAGTGAAGTCGCTCAGTCGTGTCCGACTCCTGGCGATCCCATGGACTGCAGCCTACCAGGCTCCTCTGTCCATGGGATATTCCAGGCAAGAGTACTGGAGTGGGGTGCCATTGCCTTCTCCTATATATAGACTACTATGTATAAAATAGATAAATCAACAAGATAATCAACAAAGACCTACTGTATAGCACAGGGAACTCTACTTGATATTCTGTAATAACCTATATGGGAAAAGAATCTGAAAAAGAATTATTATATGTATATATATACAGCTTCCCTGGTGGCTCAGACAGTAAAGAATCTGCCTGCAATGCAGGACACTTGGGTTCGTATAACTGAATCACTTTACTGTACACCTGAAACTGACACAACATTGTCAATCAAGTATACTCCAAGATAAAATAAAATTTTAAAAAATCTAATGCCTTTAACTATATAATTAGTCCACAAGCTCTTTCACAACCATCGCCCAGGCAACTCCTCTCTCCATCTCTACACATGGGCTTAAAACTCAGCATTAAAAAACTAAGATCATGGCTTCCCATCCCATTACTTCATGGCAAATAGATAGGGAAAGAATGACAGACTTTATTTTCTTGGACTCCAAAATCACTGCAGATGGTGACTGCAGGAATGAGATTAAAAGATGCTTGCTCCTTGGAAGAAAAGCTATGACCAACCTAGAGAGCATATTACAAAGCAGAGATATTACTTTGCTGACAAAAGACCATCTAGTCAAGGCTATGGTCTTTCCAGTAGTCATGTATGGATGTGAGAGTTGGACTATAAAGAAAGCTGAGTGACGAAGAATTGATGCTTTTGAACTGTGGTTTTGGAGAAGACTCTTGAGAGTCCCTTGGACTGCAAGGAGATCAGAATAGCCAATCCTGAAGGAGTGAGTGAAAGTCATTCAGTTGTGTTTGACTCTTTGTGACCCCTTGGCCTATACGGTCCATGGAATTCTCTGGGCCAGAATACTGAATTGGGTAGCCTTTCCCTGCTCCAAGGGATCTTCCCAACCCAGGGATCAAACCCAGGTATCCTACGTTGCAGGTGGATTCTTTACCAACTGAGCCAAAGGGAAGACCAATGGAAATTACTCCTGAATATTCTTTGGAAGGACTGATGCTGAAGCTGAAACTCCAAAACCTTGGCCACCTGATGTGAAGAGCTGACTCGTTAGAAAAGACCCTGATGCTGAAAAAGATTGAAGGCAGGGGGAGAAGGGGACAACAGAAGATGAGATGATTGGATGGCATCACCAACTTGATGGACATCAGTTTGAGCAGGTTCTGGGAGTTTGTGATGGACAGTAAAGCCTGTTGTGCTGCAGTCCATGAGGTTGCAAAGAGCTGGACATGGTTGAGAAACTGAACTGAACTGAACTGAACTGTCCTCTCCATAATCACACCCCCTCATACATAAACACATACTCTCCAGGCTGTAAGTTACATCTTTTCATTATTTCTTTCCTAATTTTTGTTTGCTCTTGGTTTTCATTCTAATCTGACATCATCCATATAAGAACATCAAAGAAGCTACATAATACAGTTCTGGCCTGGATCCTGCCTATAGGGCCAGACTTGCTTTTACTTTACGTGTAAGAAGGTAAACTCAGCTATTCACATATATTCCTGTCCCTAACACTCACCTCCATGTCTCAGCTGCACTGATATTGTCATTTTCAGAAGGCTAACAGTAGTTTTTAGGGTGAGTATAATGGAAGGGAAATGAGGGAGATGGGTGTGGGAGTCAGCAATCCTCAGGTGGATGCCTAGGTGTACAAGCAAGAGATTCAGAAATGAATGAAAAGAGGCCTTGATTTGGGGCTGGAGGATCCAGGTTTTCAGATGTTTGTTGTGAAATGTATGCTACCAGGCAGGTCAGGAAGCAACAGTTAGAACTGGACATGGAACAACAGACTGGTTCCAAAAAGGAAAAGGAGTACGTCAAGGCTGTATATTGTCACCCTGCTTATTTAACTTCTATGCAGAGTACATCATGAGAAACGCTGGGCTGGAAGAAACACAAGCTGGAATCAAGATTGCCAGGAGAAATATCAATAACCTCAGATATGCAGATGATACCATCCTTATGGCAGAAAGTGAAGAGGAGCTAAAAAGCCTCTTGATGAAAGTGAAAGAGGAGAGCGAAAAAGTTGGCTTAAAGCTCAACATTCAGAAACCAAAGATCATGGCATCCGATCCCATCACTTCATGGGAAATAGATGGGGAAACGGTACAAACAGTGTCAGAGTTTATTTTTTGGGGGGCTCCAAAATCACTGCAGGTGGTGACTGCAGCCATGAAATTAAAAGACACTTACTCCTTGGAAGAAAAGTTATGACCAACCTAGATAGTATATTCAAAAGCAGAGACATTACTTTGCCGACTAAGGTCCGTCTAGTCAAGGCTATGGTTTTTCCTGTGGTCGTGTATGGATGTGAGAGTTGGACTGTGAAGAAGGGTGAGCGCCGAAGAATTGATGCGTTTGAAGTGTGGTGTTGGAGAAGACTCTTGAGAGTCCCTTGGACTGCAAGGAGATCCAACCAGTCCATTCTGAAGGAGATCAGCCCTGGGGTTTCTTTGGAAGGAATGATGCTAAAGCTGAAACTCCAGTACTTTGGCCACCTCATGCGAAGAGTTGATTCATTGGAAAAGACTCTGATGCTGGGAGGGATTGGGGGCAGGAGGAGAAGGGGACGACCGAGGATGAGATGGCTGGATGGCATCCCGGACACGATGGACGTGAGTCTGAGTGAACTCTGGGAGATGGTGACGGACAGGGAGGCCTAGTGTGCTGCGATTCATGGGGTCGCAAAGAGTCGGACATGACTGAGTGACTGAACTGAACTGAGGCAGTCATTTCACCTTTGGAGACTTGGTTTCTCCTTTGGGAAATGAACTAAGAATTTTTGTCTGCTTATCAGACTTTCAGTGTGGATCACATGAGATAATGCAAAGAAACAGGTTTAGGAAATACACAAAAACATCGGCTTATTCTATTTTTATTGAGATACAGTTGACATATAATATTAGTTTCAGGTATATACCATAATGATATGATATTTATATACATTGAGAAATGATAACCACAATAAATCTAGTTAACATCTATCACTTTACAGAGTTACAAAAATTTTTTAAGGTCTACTCTTTTAGTGACTATGATATATGTGATTATCATATTATTAATGTAGTATTATTGACTACAGTCACCATGCTGTACTTACTTTCCCATGACTTATTTAGTTTTAGCTGGGAGCTGTAACTTTTGACCACTTTTATCTACTTTGCCCTCTGTCATCCCTTGCCTCTGGCAACAATCAATCTGTTCTCTGTGTATGTGAAGTTTTTTCTTTTTTAAGATTTCACATGTAAGTGAGATCATATGGTATTTGTCTTTCTCTGTCTGACTTTTTTCACGTAACATAATGCCCTCAAGGTCCATTCATGTTATTGCAAATGGCAAGTTTCCATTCTTTTTAATGGCTGGATAATATTGTATTACATATATATATATTCCCACAGTTTCTTTATCCATTCATCCATTGGTGGATACTTAGATTGTTTTCATGTTTTGGCTATTGTAAGTACTGCTGCAATAAATATGGGGGTACATATATTTTTTATTCAAACATAGTTGCTTTGTTGTATTAGTTTCTGCTATACAATTAAATAAATCAGCTATATGTATACACACATCCCCTCTCTTTTGGACCTCCCTCCCACCCCACCCTACCCCTCTAGGTCATCACAGAGCACTGAGCTGAGCTTCCGGTGTTTTATAGCAGCTTCCACTATCCATCTATTTTACACATGATAGTGTATTATATCGGCTTCCCTGGTGGCTCAGACGGTAAAGAGTCTGCCTGCAAAGCGGGAGACCTGGCTTCGATCCCTGGGTCAGGAAGATCCCCTGGAGAAGGAAATGGCAACCCACTCTAGTACTCTTGCCTGAAAAATTCCACGGACTGAGGAGCCTGGTAGGCTACAGTCCACAGGGGCGCAAAGAGTCGGACACGACTGAGCAACTTCACTTCACTTCACATCAGTGTATTGTATACATACACACACACACATATATGTCAATTAGTGTTTTCACTTTCTTCTGATATATACACAGAAGTGAAGCTGCTGGATCATGCAGTAGTTCTGTTTTTGATTTTATGGGGTATCTCCATACTGTTTTCCATAATTGTCACCAAATTTACATTCCCACCAACAGTGCACAGGTTTCCTTTTCTCCATATCCTCACCAGCGCTTGTGATTTCTTGTCTTTTGATAATAATCATCCTAACAGGTGTGAGGTGATATCTTGTGATTTTGATGAGCATTATCCTGATGGTTAGTGGTGCTGAGTACCTTTTCATATGTTTCTTGGCCATCTGTAAACACTGCCTCTCATACCCATTGGGCACTTAGCAATTAACACTGTATTTTGTTATTCAACTTCTCATGTCATTCTATCAAGTGTTCATGTTCCTTAACTTTATGAGCCACATAACCACAAGCAGAAGTGATTCTGAAAACAATGATAAAACAATGAGAACATGTCTTAAAATAGTCACTTTTAAAGGTTCTATACTTATTCCAAACAGGCTGTTATCTTTCAATGCTTTAAAAACTTCTTTAAAATATGATCCAGCTTGAAGAAAACAAGAAAATATTTTTCAAATATTACATTTCTAATGTTTGATCAAATGTGAGATTATCCAATTGAATCACCCATACTATGCGATGGAGTTTGTTCTGAATGACTCTTCATTAAAATAAACTCTTGAAAGACAATGATTTACCACCACTGAGAGTATATAATAGCTTGTGTCACAGGCTCCAGAGGCAATTACAAAAGAGGGGTTCCTAATGTGTGACATCACAGCACTACAGACTTCTTCAGAGTGACCACTTGGAAAGCTCAACTCAACTTATGCTATGTAAGCCTTGCTATATTCATGTAAAAATTATTTTTAACATGTCAGTGTCAGACTTTGGTATATCTCCTCTTAGCATGTATAGCACAGAGCACATAATAGACATTAACACTCGGTAATGTGCAATGGATTTGTAGCATGGTGTTAAGGTGGAATTAAGATTTAATATGAGATAAGGAGGCAGCAAGAATGACTAAAAATATTACAAAGGAAATACATTTTTTTCACATAAAAGTAAACTTGGATTCTAGCCATGGTAGTCTTCTAAGATGCATATTTCATGGTTGTGATGCCTTTAAAAAGAGGCATTTCTAACTTTAGGAATTCGGATACTTGTTTGAGAACTAGAAAAGAAAGATACTGGGAAAGAGTGGGAAAATTTCATCCGGATCCTTGGCAACTGACCTATTAAGCAATGGAAGGACCTCAGGGGTGACTATGAAGAGATAGTTTGAAAAGATTGAGGGAAACCTAAACTGGTTCCTTCATGTATGAGTGGCAATATACCAAGGTTGTCTGCAAGAAATCTAGGATCTGAAAACATATGTTTAAATTCAGAGAAGTTATAAAACTGATGATTCATTTCTCCAATCATTGTTGAGTTATCCCCATATTCTAGGCATTGGAAAAAACACCCACAGAGCCTCCTTATCATCATTACTGTAAGAGCTGCATAGGAAAATAGAATGTTCCATGAAAATGAGTAGTGGGGCTTTTCTTCTTAGGACTGACAGGAAATTTCCAAAACCATTTCTTTATCTGAAAATTCTGCTAAAATGGTTATAAATGCAGATTCCTATCTATTATATGATTCTTGCTGACCTAAAATACTGACAGTTTATCTGGGGCTAATAGAAAAAGGGAAAAAAAAAAAACCAAACTACCAGTGATTGAAGATAAAGCAGTTCCTAATGATGAAATGTGGTAAATATGCTGGTGTCAAGATAATAAAGGATAATATTACAAAATGTAGATCAAATACAAGCCACCTGGTCATGAAGCCATCTTTATTATGATTTTAAAGTACCCACGCTACTTGTGGAACCAGTTCAAGCCGTTTATACAAAAGCTTACTGGAGAAAGGCCAAAGTATTAAGAGAGAAAGCAATTACCTTTGGATTGAAGAAAAGATCTAACTACTGCAATTCATTACTTAAAAAAATAAATTAGACCTGGGAGCTTATGTTTGTTAAAAGCGCAAAATAACCAATGCATAGTTTTAGAAAATGTTATTTGTTTTATGGAAGCCTCTGCTTTTGAACTGTCTAGACACTGAAAGTGCCTAGACAAATGTTAACTTCCTGTGGATGGGGTCTTTTGTCTATTTTATCTACTGCTCTTTCTGAAGAGCTTAATATAGTGCCTGGCATTAGCAGGGCTCAATATTTTTTAATGAATGAATGAATCAATGAAAGAAAAGCGAAGTAACAAGTGGTGTCCATATTTAAGTAGAAAGGAAAGAAAATCATCAAAGTGTAAGTAACCTAACATTTAATATGGCAAAAACAGTTTGAAGGGATTGAGTAAATTAAGTAGAGTTTATGGAAAGAAGCTACAAAGCTGATATTTTTATACTCAGAAAATAAGTATAAGAATTTAAAGGAACCATTCATCCAGTATACTATCTATGAAGTCAGCTAATCAAATTACAGGTTGCTTAAACAGATGTTGAATTACAGTATGTGTCAGTTTGTAGTTGTAAAGGCCAAGTGAAAGATGACCAAACTCTTGTTTTTGGGTGGCTACCATAAGACTTTGAAAGATTGTTTAGCTTTTTATGTGACATTACAAAACTACAGTTTGAAAGGTACAACAGTGTGGGTGTATCCACACTTGTATGAGTCTATACATAACCAATGTCCCTTTACTTGGAGATGATACTATTAAGGCCTGTTTTCATCCGTGGTTTTTTTTTTTTTTTTTTTTGATGTTGCTGAAGACTCACGCATCACTCATTTCCAGTAGTCATTTTGCTCTTCCAATTTGCATTGCCAAGTGATGCTGTGGCACTCAGTCTGCTGTTTTTGCTTAGAAAGAGCCACCTGATTGCTGATGGCTCCTCCCTGGAGTTGATTTGCCAGCTTTATTGCTTTCAGCACTACGTCATTGTGTTATTCCACTTCTAATTTTTCAGCCTACCTTTAAGTACTTCCTCCTAAGACACTGTTAGTACACCTTGGTTTATGAAGATACTCATTCAAAAGATTGTTTTATTGAAATATCAGTGAGCAGCAACTCTTCTGTATGCATAAAAATGAATGAATGATTACAGTAAAATCACAAAATACTAAAATTAGCAGCACTGCACTAAGCAACTGCTCTACAGGAGACAGAATAGTCTCTTTGCTACGCAATCAGTAACATTTATTTAGGAAGATATTTTGTATACTGTGTGAACTCGGGTATTCCTGAAGTCCCTGGTTGTAAACTTGAAGGATTCTGCTGTAACATCTTTTCCCATGTAATGCTTCTTAGAAACTCAGAAGAATGTGGAAGTGCTGGAAAATTTACAACAGGAGACAATTCAGTAAAAGTCATTTAGGAAACTGAGTATCTACTAATTTCTAGGTACTGCTGCTAGGCATTGGGTGAAAAGTTAAATAGGACATTTTTCCCTCCTTGACTCAGCTCACAGTTGGGTGGGGGACTAGTCAGGTACACACAGCTCAAACGGACAAGGTATAGGCAGTGGGTGACACTCAGTCATGCCTGACTCTTTGCAACCCCATGGATTGTAGGCTGCCAGGCTCCTCTGTCCATGGAATTCTCCAGGCAAGAATACTGGAGTGGGTTGCCATTCCCTTCTCCAGGGGATCTTCTTGACTCAGGGATCAAGCCCAAGTCTCCTGCATTGCAGGCAGATTCTTTACCATCTGAGCCACCAGGGAAGCCCGGAGATAGTGGGCCTGGGGGAGATTACTTAACTCTGTGGTATGGGGAGGTGTCAGGGAAGCCTTCCAAAAGATGGTTTTTAAAAATCAACTTAATTCCATCAGGCAGAAAAGAAGGGAGAATATTCCAAAAAGCGAGAACAGATGACAAAGGTGCGGAGGAATAAAGCAATATGCCACATGTGGGGAATTCCAAACAGTGAAATATTGCTGAGCATAGAGTCCTTGTGGGGAATGGAAGGAGAGGAAATGTCACCTTGACAGTAATTGTGTTTGCAACATGCAGAGTGGCCCAAGCTAAATAACAAAGACAGTTTATGAGATAAAATATATCTTTTCTTTGAGACCCTTTTCCATTTCAGTGAGTCACCATTTTGAGTGGTGATTGTTGACATGCAATAGAAACTTACCTTGTTAACCACAGGAGAGCAGTCAGGATCCAGTTTATTTTATGAAAGGAACTAACCATGTTTCTCTTTAGCTGGGATAACTCTTGGGTGCTTTACAAAACCTTCCATATTGTAGTTTCCTTGTTGTGGGTTAAATGAGAGATTGGAGACAGCGTTGTAGCCTATTGAAACAAAGTATGCCCTCAACAAACAGTTATTGATTGGTCAAGTCTATCAGACACTGGATACATTTAAAGCACATTATAAACAATGTAGTTTCTGAATTTGTTATAAGTTCTGCTGAATCTGTCATATTTGATAAATTGTTTATAAATGACTATTAACTGTGAACATTTGTATGAATTCACCATGTTTTTTATTTAGCTCTGTAAAAAGAATATTATAATGCTAACTGCCAGTAACTATTAGTTGAAGAATACATCCTTTGAGCAGTTCAGTGCTTGGGATGTGGTAGAGTAGCGCTTAATAAGTGTTTGTTGAGTCAAAGAACAAATTATTAACAGCTTCTAATCAAGGCCTTTGATTCTTCAGCAATTAAATCTCTTTATTCTCATTTTTTACCTTATGGAGAAATACTGACCAATATGATTTAAGTCACATACATTATTTTATATTTTTCAGTATCCACATTTGAAAAAGTAAAAAGAAACAGCTGAAATTAATTTTAATAATGTATTTTATTTAACCCCTGTCAATATATTATGATTTTGATATATAATAAATATAAAATCTATTAAAGTGATACCTTACACTTCTTTCCCTAAGTATTTAAAAATCAGCATGCATTTTATATTCAGAGCACATCTCAATCCAGATGATCAATTTTCTAAATTTATTTAAATCTGTATTTAGGTTTCAGAATATTTATAGTTGCAAAGATAGATTCATGTACCCAAGTTTTACCCAACATAATTTAAAATTTTCCAATAACTGAATCAAATATCAGTTTTCAAATTATTTGAAGTGATATCAGATGAAAAAGTCAGTTCCTCAGTCACAGGGGCAGCCAGTCAAGAGCTCAGTAGCTGCCTGTAGTTAGTACCTGCTGTATACAACAGTGTAGTTCTAGAGAATTCTGCTCCATAGAGCTGCTGGAAGACAGTGCTCATTCAGCACATTCAGTGTGGGTTTAGTGCCTCATATATATTTTAAATTTTTCATCTGTTTTTGTATTGTTTCATTTTTTTTTTTTTCCTGAAACCTGTATTACCCTTAGAGGTTAGAAATCTCTATATTAAGCATGCCCCATTTAGTTAATAATCTTAAGGAAAATTACTAAAAGACTTAAGATATTCCTTTGGTCGTTTCTTCATAGTCACTACCACAAGAAGCTATATACAGTGACACACAAAAAATTTGCTTATGAGCAGTCTCACTATTAAGGACCATGGCTAAAGTTTTCATTCAATCACAGTACTGCCTCATGCCATTTTAAGGGGGGGAGGTGAGCTCACATTGTAGTACACACTCAATTTTGTAGTTGTTTTTCAGTCACTAAGAAGAGAAGCGAAAATCCAAGGAGAAAAGGAAAGATAAGCATCTGAATGCAGAGTTCCAAAGAACAGCAAGAAGAGATAAGAAAGCCTTCTTCAGTGATCAGTGCAAAGAAACAGAGGAAAACAACAGAATGGGAAAGACTAGAGATCTCTTCAAGAAAATTAGAGATACCAAGGGAACATTTCATGTAAAGATGGGCTTGATAAAGGTATATCAGAAATGGTACGGACCTAACAGAAGCAGAAGATATTAAGAAGACGTGGCAAGAATACACAGAACTGTACAAAAAGGATCTTCACGACCCGGATAATCACGATGGTGTGATCACTCATCTAGAGCCAGACATCCTGAAATGTGAAGTCCAGTGGGCCTTAGAAAGCATCACTATGAACAAAGCTAGTGGAGGTGATGGAATTCCAGTAGAGCTGTTTCAAATCCTGAAAGATGATGCTGTCAAAGTGCTGCACTCAATATGTCAGCAAATTTGGAAAACTCAGCAGTGGCCATAGGACTGGAAAAGGTCAGTTCTCAGCCTAATCCCAAAGAAAGGCAATGCTAAGGAATGCTCAAACTACCACACAATTACACTCATCTCACATGCTAGTAAACTCATGCTCAAAATTCTCCGAGCCAGGCATCAGCAATACGTGAACCGTGAACTTCCTGATGTTCAAGCTGGTTTTAGAAAAGGCAGAGGAACCAGAGATCAAATTGCCAACATCTGCTGGATCATGGAAACAGCAAGAGAGTTCAAGAAAAACATCTATTTCTGCTTTATTGACTATGCCAAAGCCTTTGACTGTGTGGATCACAATAAACTGTGGAAAATTCTGAAAGAGATGGGAATACCAGACCACCTAACCTGCCCCTTGAGAAATCTGTATGCAGGCCAGGAAGCAACAGTTAGAACTGGACATGGAACAACAGACTGGTTCCAAATAGGAAAAGGAGTAAGTCAAGGCTGTATATTGTCACTCTGCTTATTTAACTTATATGAAGAGTACATCATGAGAAACGCTGGACTGGAAGTAACACAAGCTGGAATCAAGATTGTCGGGAGAAATATCAATAACTTCAGATATGCAGGTGACACCACCCCTATGGCAGAAAGTGAAGAGGAACTAAAAAGCCTCTTGATGAAAGTGAAAGAGGAGAGTGAAAAAGCTGGCTTAAAGCTCAACATTCAGAAAATGAAGATCATGGCGGTCCTATCACTTCATGGGAAATAGATGGAGAAACAGTGGAAACAGTGGCAGACTTTATTTTCGGGGGCTCCAAAATCACTGAAGATGGTGATTGCAGCCATGAAATTAAAAGACGCTTACTCCTTGGAAGAAAAGTTATAAGCAACCTAGACAGCATATTCAAAAGCAGAGACATTACTTGGCTGACTAAGGTCCATCTAGTCAAGGCTATGGTTTTTCCAGTAATCATGTATGGATGTGAGATTTGGACTGTGAAGAAGGCAGAGTGCCGAAGAGTTGATGCTTTTGAACTGTGGTGTTGGAGAAGACCCTTGAGGGTCCCTTGGACTGCAAGGAGATCCAACCAGTCCATTCTAAAGGAGATCAGCCCTGGGATTTCTTTGGAAGGAATGATGCTAAAGCTGAAACTCCAGTACTTTGGCCACCTCATGTGAAGAGTTGACTCATTAGAAAAGACTCTGATGCTGGGAAGGAATGGGGGCAGGAGGAGAAGGGGATGACAGGTGATGAGATGGCTGGATGGCATCACTGACTCGATGGACGCGAGTCTGAGTGAACTCCGGGAGTTGGTGATGGATAGGGAGGCCTGGCGTGCTGCGATTCATGGGGTCGCAAAGAGTCAGACACGACTGAGCAACTGAACTGAAGTCAGGTCCAAACTCTTTGTGACCCCATGGACTGCAGCACATCAGGCTTCTCTGTCCAACACTATCGCTGGGAGTTTTCTCAAATTCATGTCCACTGAGTTGGTGTTGCCATCCAACCATCCCATCCTCTGTCGTCCCCTTCTCCTCCTGCCCTCAATCTTTCCCAGCATCAGGGTCTT
>SJYQ01104800.1:0-28904 GCA_006410935.1 Redunca redunca | reverse complement strand
TGGGGGCAGAGGGGCCTGAAGCTCTGGGGTTGGGGGCGGGGTGCTGAGGGATGAGACGGGAGGAGGCCAGGCCTGGGGAGGGCTGGGGAGTGCAGGCCTTGTCTGGCACTAACCCACCTGTCTCAGGGTCCCTCGGAAGCCACATCTGGAGTCAGAAAGCCTTGAGTGTTTTCCACCCCTGCTTTTCTCTCCCCGCCGAGGGAGACTGAGAAAGCGTCTCCCTACTCACACTCCAGCTGAGGGGTCAGGTGGGGTTGAGAGTAGGTGGGAACAAGGGACACTGTGTCTTCTATGCTGTTCCTGGGCTGCAACGCTTCTGCCAATACCATCAAGAGATTTAGGAAAACAAAACACACCCACCTGGAAGTCCGTGATTTGCAGCCTGAGGCCCCCAGGCTCCATCCCCAAAGCCAGACCCTGTTCCCGGATGTAGCCCACGCAGTGGGGCACCGCTTCAAGGGGGGCCCCATAGAGACTGGACACCCAGTGGTTCATTCTTGGGCTTGCTTTCCAGCATCATGTGTTTCCCTCATGTCACGACTGAGCACCTTGACCAGCAGGAAAACTTCTGCAGCAACAGCTGGGCTGGGTGAGGTCATGTCTTCTTTCCAGAGATGTGAGGTGCTGGGCCCCATCCCCCCTCCCATGCCCTGGGACCTTCCTCCGGGCCCAGCGGCCACTCAGAGTTCCTGCTGGTGGTGTCCAGATGCCGTCAGGTGGTCAGCTCTTCCCTACATGGCATCTTCACCAAGGGAATATCAGCAAGCATGTGGAGCAGGCTATCGAGATGGGACACAGCTGTCTCACTGGCGCAGCCTGTCCCAGGCCTGAGAGGTGGATTCAAGATACAGATTCGGACTTTCTGCTTGTTCACACCTGGTTCCTGCCTTCACAGACCACTCCCCTCTCAATTCCCAACCCGAATCTCTCTCCCCAGCTACCAACTTGGTTTCTAACAAGTGGTTTTTAACTTGGTTCATAACAATTTTTTATGAGATTTCATCAGTAAAACCTAATGGGCCAGAGCTTTTCCTAGTAAAAGATATTTGCTTTTAGATTCAATCATCTTACTATGAATAGGTCTATTCAAATGCTCTGTGTCTTGGATCCATGCCTGATAGGTTTGTGTTTCCAGGAATTTGTCCATCTCATCTAGATTATCCAATTGGTTGGTGTACAAATGTTCATAAAACTCTCTTATAATCTCATATCTGTGGAATGGTATAATGTCCCCACATTAAGTTCTGGTTTTAGTAATTTGAGTTTTTGCTTTTTCTTCTTAATCAATTTGGGTAAAGATTTGTTGATTTTGTTGATCTTTTCAAAGACCCAGATTTTGGGTTTATTGATTTCCTTTGTTTTCATTTTCTTTGCTTCATTTATCTCGACTATAAATTTTATCAGAACTGAGAGATAATTTGTATTATCTGAGTCCCAGTTTGCGGTCCTTTGTTATAGCAGCCCCAACAGACACACACTGATACATTTATTTCCAAGAAGAGTTACCCAGGCAGGGTAAAGAGATGACGGGATGTTGGAGTGTTGGCAAGGGCAGGGAGCAGCCGGTCTCATGAACCTAACAACTGGGTGTAGACAGTGAGCATTCCGGGCCCCATGCCAGGGACCCAAGGTTTAGAGAGGTTAGAACGTCCCTGGGATACAGGTGGCCCAAGGTTACAGGGTGGTGAGCAGAGTAAGGTTTCAAATCTGCACTCATGCTGAGCTGTGATGGGAACTTTTAAACAGCCTCCTCCCATTCAAATGTGTTTGCACGTTTCCATCTGAAATGAAGAAAAAACACAAAAGATGAGAGGTTTCATAGCAGCTGGAGGAGGATCTGTAAATCTCCATCCCCCATCCTCACCCTTGGCAAAGATGGAGCTTCTACACATGCAGTCCCCTTGAGGGCCTGATGGGATTTTCCATGGAATATTAATATTTTCAAGCTCACCATTGCAGAAACCAAGGTCTTAGGGAGTCTCAGTAAGATGCCCAAGCTCCTATGGCAGTGAGCCCTCCGGAGGGGAAGTAGCATGAGCACCTTAGAGAGGGGGGACCCCTTACACCAGGGGAGACCCCCACTGAGCTGACCTAGAGGGACCAGGCTCGATTCCTGAGGACCTGGCACGAGAGGCCTCTCAGATTGACCAACAGCACTTCTTAAAGGGCAGCAGAGTGGATGAAGTCGTCCATCATGGACTTCAAATAAGTCCTACCCTATGTGATTGCATGACCCCATTTACACGGTGGTGCAGATGAGGGAAGAGAATACAGCTGTACACCACATCTGAGGAAGCCTTTGAACTACCCAAGAAAGTTCAGAGATTCATCTGACCTTAGAAAACGTCAAAGGAAGGTGTGCTGATAACGAAGGCCAGGATTTAAGTAAACGGACAGGAATTAATCTCCACTCATTAAAAGGAATCTGACATGACCTTTAAATCAAATCAAAGTCAGATCATGGAGGAGCAGGAGTTCGGGCACAGTTCCCTCCCACTCACGGCTCCTGCCCTCCTCTTTGCCAATGGAGCCTCCATCCCTCCTCCGGCTGAGGGCATGGTGTGGGTGTCTGGAGGAAGTCATGCATCTGTGCAGACTGGGTCACCCCCCTCGGGGCCAAACCCAGACCCATCCTGGTCCTTGAGACTGCCCTGCCTTCAACAAAAGCACCGCATCCCGCACACATCTGTCTCTCCAATCCCACCCTGTTCTCTCCCAGTCATCTGCTCTGCACCCACCACGCACTCGACCATCACTGTCCTGCCTGCTCCTCCCCATGGTCTCAAGATCCAGACTGGCCAGGCTGCCCAGGAGCCTCCCCACGTGGTCTCCTGGCTCCAGCCTCAGCTTCTCCCCACAACTGCTGCCTGATCCGGGTGCTCCCCCTCACTCCTGGGACCCTGCAGCCTTGCCCACACCTCTCCGCAGGCACCGTGCATGGCATCATGTGCTGTGGGCATTCCCTCCACCACACTTTCTTTTTCTTTTTTTTCCAAATTTATTTATTTGGCTGTGCCAGCTCTTTAGTTGCAGAACTGGAACTCTTAGTGGGGTCTAGTCCCCTGACCAAGGATCACACCTTGGCCCCCTGCACTGGGAGCTCAGAGTCCTAACCACTGGACAACCAGGGACATCCCTCCACCCCCACTTTCTATCATGGTAGTTCCCTACGCTCAGGGATTTGTCTTCATAATCCTGCCTCCTATGGCAAGGGTTGCTAAACACACACTCACACAAACACATATATATATTAATATATATATATATACACACACACATACACATACATGGTGCTACCCAGGTGGCGCAGTGATAAAGAATTTGCCTGCCAATGCATCAGTGGTACAATTTGCTAAATATACCTAAAATATACCTCTCAGAGATATTCCAGTTTTATTAAAATTCACTTATGAGTTACTGTGAAACTATTATTGATGGCTGTCATAGACTAATTGTAGGTAGACATTTTCCCATTTCAAAACAAACTAATTAAATGTAAAAGAAGTAGTACTCTCCCCTTTTCTGAATTATGATATATTATTTCATTGTTTAAAAATTTTTTTGCTTAATTATTTTTCCACTGATTCAGTTCAGTTCAGTTCAGTCACTCAGTCGTGTCTAACTCTTTGTGACCCCATGGACTGCAGCACACCAGGCTTCCCTGTCCATCACCAACTCCTAGATCTTGCTCAGACTCATGTCCATTGAGTCGATGATGCCATCCAACTACCTCATCCTCTGTTGTCCCCTTCTCCTCCCACCCTCAATCTTTCCCAGCATCAGGGTCTTTTCCAATGAGTCAGTTCTTTGCATCAAGTGGCCAAAGTATTGGAACTTCAGCTTCAGCATCAGTCCTTCCAATGAATATTCAGGACTGATTTCCTTTAGGACTGACTGGTTTGATCTCCTTACAGTCCAAGGGCCTCTCAAGAGTCTTTTCCAACACTACAATTCAAAAGCATAAATTCTTCAGCACTCAGCTTTCTTTGTGGTCCAACTCTCACATCCATACATGAATACTGGAAAAACCATAGCCTCAACTAGATAGACCTTTGTCGGCAAAGTAATGTTTCTGCTTTACTACTGGTATGAATAATTATTTTTCTACTGGTACAAATATAAAAATAAAATACAACAAAAGAAAAAAAAGAAAGAATCCACCTGCCAATGCAGGAGATGCAAGAGACAAAGTTTTGATCCGTGGGTCGGGAAGATCCGCTGGAGGAGGACAGGGCAATGCACTCCAGTATTCTTGCCTGGAGAATCCCATGGATAGAAGAGCCTGGTGGGTTTATGGGGTTGCAAAGAGTCGGACATGACTGAGCACATTCACACACACGTGTTCATACACAAATACGTGCTCACGTGCATATATACACATGCTTGTACTCACAATACCCATGCACATTCGCATATAGACAGAACTCCATGCAACCACACTGTGCTGGCCCCCGATGTGGAGGAACCTCCAACAATGTTTCCAACCAGGAAAGAACAGAAAGCTGATGAGAGACTCAGCACCAAAGATGAGTTTCACACTGCTGTGAAGTGTCCAGGGCTGGGCTGGCTGTCCAGTATGGCCCCACGTGTGAACACATGTGGACACACATTCTACCTGTAGACACTCTTCCAAAGTGTGCCTTCATGTAAAACACATGCCAGGTTCAGAGGTCTGTGTGGGGAAAGGGGGTGAAATATCTCATTTTCTTTGACTACGTGTTGAAATGACAATACTTGAGATGTACAGGATTGAGTAAAATATATCATTAGAATTGGCCACCTGAGACAAAGAGCCAGCTCATTGGAAAAGACCCTGATGCTGGGAAAGATTGAGGACAAAAGGAGAAGTGGGTGGCAGAGGATGAGATGGTTGGATAGCATCACTGACTCAATGGACCAGACTCTAAGCAAACTCCGGGAGATAGTGAAGGACAGGGAAGCCTGGAGTGCTGTAGTCCATGGGGTCGTAAAGAATTGGACATGACTTAGCAACTGAAAAACAACAACAACAAATTATTAGAATTAATCCTACCTCTTTCTTTGTGCTTTTAATAGGCCTACCAAAAAGGGTAACATTACGTATGTGGCTCATATTATCCTCCTATTGGCCAGCACCTCCCTGGGAGCAGGCCACAACACAGACCTGGCCTCACCTTTGCTCCGTGTCTGTGGATACATCACCCAGAGCGGAGCTGAAGAGCTGTGAGGAGACCATCTAGCCTTCAGTTCGAAAATACTGACTTCCAGCTTTTTAAGAAACAGCTGACCTGCTCTAGAGTTACACAGCAGATGAGTGAGCCGTGCTGCTTGGGACAACGCAGCAAAGCTTCATCCATCCATCATCTAGGAGGCTCCAACAAACTCAGCCTACTGAACTGAAAACTAACTCAAGAAAATTTGTGTAAAATTTGTTAGAGCTGCCTCAGTAATTCAAAAATACATTAAACAGAATCTGAAAAACAATATGTGTGTGTATAGCTGAATCACTGCTCTACACCTGAAACTAATACAATGTTGTAGATCAACTACACTTCAGCTATATATATATATGTATTTTATTATATATATATAATAAAAAAATTTTTAAGTACATTTTCCTGATAAGTCAATTATCAAACACAAGAATTATTCAATTACAGATTATCATCGTGAGAAAGTGCAGAATCCTGGGTGGACTCTACTTCTAACTTCCAGAGAATTTTATTTGTTGCAGCATTTTCAGTAAGTGACAAGCGGGAGCCATTGTGGGCCCTCCCAGACAGCGCACATAGCTCCTGGCAGCCCTTGAGGTTGTTCTATTTCCCCTTCAGTCCCGAAAAAGTCGAAGGCAGATGAAGTGAGCAGGCGCGTGGGCCTCTACCTGCGGCCCACAGCCATCCTGTCCTCCCAGGGCCCTCCTCATGGCCCCTCTGTCCCCCGCCCTCTCACCCTACCCACTGTCTCCCCACCACAGCTGAAGCTCAGGCCCCAGGCCTCTCTGTCCACACTCCCACCCTAGACAGCCCCTGCCCCCCAAGCCCCACCCCCCCTCTGCCTCAGGAGCTCTGCACAGCAGAGCATCCTGCCTGCTGCAAGTCCACATCCCAAGAGACTCACCCACCCTCGCCTACAACCCTTTGTTGTCTGTCCCTCTCCCCTCCCACCTCTCCCTGCACCAGCGGCAGGGGTGGGGGGAAAGGGGGTGGGGCTGGCACTGGGGAATCTGTGTGAAGTCTTCGGAAGTCACTCAACTAGAAGAGGCTTCCCTGGTTCCTGCAGGTGTGCCCCCGGCAGAGGGGTCCCACTCCCCAGGAGATGAGCGATGCCCGGATTTTATGTACATCCCACATCTATGACTGAATGCCACCCATTTTGTGTAAGGCACAAGGTTTTGTGTGCTGCAAACACAAAAAAGGAAAGGATTTCCTGAGGTGCTCTCGTAGCTCTTCCAGCAGGCATCTGAAGGGCCCAGGCTTCACGTGGCTGGTTGGCGTCGGACTCCCAGAACGTTCATGTGAAAGAAAAGTCAGGTTTCTTTGGGTTTTCACTTCAATGGCATTGGTCTTTTCATAGGTGATGTATTTACAGGGCAGAACACTCAAAAAACCACACAGGGCAAACTGCCTCTCCAGCTTCCTAGCACCCAGCTCCCTTCCTTGGAGGCCACCTATTCGTGTCTGTACTTGAGATAGTTCTGCTCACCTGCAAACCAATTCGGGGCTTCCCTGGTGGCTCAATGGTAAAGAATCCACCTGCAATGCAGGAGACGTGGGTTCAGTCCCTGGGTCGGGAAGATCTCTGGAGCAGAGCATGGCAACCCATTCCAGAATTCTTGCCTGGAGAATCCAATGGACAGAGGAACCTGGCAGGCTATAGTCCATGGGGTCACAACAAGCTGGACACGACTGAAGCAATAGAGTATGCGCCCACAAACCAATACAGAGTCTTTATTTTCTCAAATGTTTATAAGTCTGATTTCAACCCCCACCTCACTCAGCCAGACACAAAGTCCACTTCACTGGTACTAGGCTCACCAGGCATTCTGGAGTCCCAGGAGAACCAGGTGGCTCACACTGGGCCCAGAACATGGTCTCAGGGGACCCTGGGCAGCACCACAGCCTCGCCTCCCGGTCCTGGGACACTGTGGCCACCATGCTTCTGTGAGGAGCTCCCCCCAGCTTGAAGAGTGTTGACGGTGGGCACTACTGATCAGTGGTATTGGGGTCAGGCCTGGGGTGAGGCTGGGAGGAGGCTCCTTTGCTGGGGGTGGGCGGGAGCCAGGCCTGCAGCAGGAGGTGGGCAAATTCTCTGTGATTTAACTGCATTTCTCCAATGTCTGGGGAAACTGAGCACCTCTTCAAGTACATATGGACCACTGCTGTGGTCTTTGGACAATGTTTCCAAGACTCTGGAAAGGTTTGAGGCCTAACTGCTAGAACTCAGAAATTGTCTCCCTGGCCCCTCCCACCCAGTCCTCCCTTTACCCCTCACCCCACCCTTCCTGACTTCTTTCCCTGGGTGAGAAGCCTTAGAACCAGCAGACCCTCAGCCCTTGGGGAGGGAGACTAATGTCCTGTGCCCAGTTTCAGCATGAGGGTTTCTTTCCCACACATCCGGTTGATTTTCTGACCCCAGCTGGGTGTCCCACATTCAATTCGATTCTCACAGATATGGGCTCAGTCCCCCTGGACTCCACCCTCCACTTCTCACCCCCCACCCAACTTCAGATGCCAGTCTCAAGACCAGGTCATCAACTGTGCTTTTCACCAACTAGCTCTAGATCAGAGATTCCCACAACCCGCTCTTTGTGTTTGATTACTTTGAGAAGACTCTACACATGGACATCACCAGATGGTCAACACCAAAATCAGATTGATTATATTCTTTGCAGCCAAAGATGGAGAAGCTTTACGCAGTCAACAAAAACAAGACCAGGAGCTGACTGTGGCTCAGATCATGAACTCCTTATTACCAAATTCAGACTCAAACTGAAGAAAGTAGGGAAAACCGCTAGACCATTCAGGTATGACCTAAATCAAATCCTTTATGATTATACAATGGAAGTGAGAAATAGATTTAAGGGACTAGATCTGATAGATAGAGTGCCTGATGAACTATGGACTGAGGTTCATGACATTGTACAGGAGACAGGGATCAAGACCATCCCCATGGAAAAGAAATGCAAAAAAGCAAAGTGACTGTCTGGGGAGGCCTTACAAATAGCTATGAAAATAAGAGAGGTGAAAAGCAAAGGAGAAAAGGAAAGATATAAGCATCTGAATGCAGAGTTCCAAAGAATAGCAAGAAGAGATAAGAAAGCCTTCAGCGACCAATGCAAAGAAATAGAGGAAAACAACAGAATGGGAAAGACTAGAGATCTCTTCAAGAAAATTAGAGATACCAAGGGAATATTTCATGCAAAGATGGGCTCAATAAAGAACAGAAATTGTCTGGACCTAACAGAAGCAGAAGATATTAAGAAGAGGTGGCAAGAATATACAGAAGAACTGTACAAAAAAGATCTTCATGACCCAGATAATCATGATGATGTGATCACTAATCTAGAGCCAGACATCTTGGAATGTGAAGTCAAGTGGGCCTTAGAAAGCATCACTACGAACAAAGCTAGTGGAAGTGGTGGAATTCCAGTTGAGCTCTTTCAAATCCTGAAAGATGATGCTGTGAAAGTGCTGCACTCAATATGCCAGCACATTTGGAAAACTCAGTGGTGGCCACAAGACTGGAAAAGGTCAGTTTTCACTCCAATTCCAAGGAACGGCAATGCCAAAGAGTGCTCAAACTACCACACAATTGCACTCATCTCACATGCTGGTAAAGTAATGCTCAAAATTCTCCAAGCCAGGCTTCAGCAATACGTGAACCGTGAACTCCCTGATGTTCAAGCTGGTTTTAGAAAAGGCAGAGGAACCAGAGATCAAATTGCCAACATCCGCTGGATCATGGAAAAAGCAAGAAAGTTCCAGAAAAACATCTATTTCTGCTTTATTGACTATGCCAAAGCCTTTGACTGTGTGGATCACAATCAACTGTGGAAAATTCTGAAAGAGATGGGAATACCAGACCACCTAAACTGCCTCTTGAGAAATCAGTATGCAGGTCAGGAAGCAACAGTTGGAACTGGACATGGAACAACAGACTGGTTCCAAACAGGAAAAGGAGTACGTCAAGGCTGTATATTGTCACCCTGCTTATTTAACTTATATGCAGAGTACATCATGAGAAACGCTGGACTGGAAGAAACACAAGCTGGAATCAAGATTGCTGGGAGAAATATCAATAACCTCAGATATGCAGATGACACCACCCTTATGGCAGAAAGTGAAGAGGAACTAAAAAGCCTCTTGATGAAAATGAAAGAGGTGAGTGAAAAAGTTGGCTTAAAGCTCAACATTCAGAAAACGAAGATCATGGCATCCAGTCCCATCACTTCATGGCAAATAGATGGGGAAACAATGGAAACAGTGTCAGACTTTATTTTGGGGGGCACCAAAATCACTGCAGATGGTGACTGCAGCCATGAAATTAAAAGACACTTACTCCTTGGGAGAAAAGTTATGACCAACCTAGATAGTATATTCAAAAGCAGAGACATTACTTTGCCGACTAAGGTCCCTCTAGTCAAGCCTATGGTTTTTCCTGTGGTCATGTATGGATGTGAGAATTGGACTGTGAAGAAGGCTGAGCGCCAAAGAACTGATGCTTTTGAACTGTGGTGTTGAAGGAGACTCTTGAGAGTCCCTTGGACTGCAAGGAGATCCAACCAGTCCATTCTGAAGGAGATCAGCCCTGGGATTTCTTTGGAAGGAATGATGCTGAAGCTGAAACTCTAGTACTTTGGCCACCTCATGCGAAGTGTTGACTCATTGGAAAAGACTCTGATGCTGGGAGGGATTGGGGGCATGAGGAGAAGGAGACAACAGAGGATGAGATGGCTGGATGGCATCACTGACTCGATGGACGTGAATCTGAGTGAACTCCAGGAGATGATGATGGACAGGGAGGCCTGGCGTGCTGTGATTCATGGGGTCGTAAAGAGTCGGACACGACTGAGCGACTGAACTGAACTGAACTTTGTCAGAGTGGCTTACAGAAGTCAAGGAAGAATTGACCTATTAGATGATCAGTGTGTTATGAAAGGATGTAACTCAGGAACAGCCAGATGGACGAAATGCCCAGGGTGGGGTATGGTGAAGGGGTATACCAAGCCCCCTCCAGGCTCAGCACTCTCCCCAAATCTCCATGTGCTCACCAACACAGAAGCTGTCTGAGTCCTGGTTTTTACGGTGCCTTGTGCTCAGTCGCTCAGTTGTGTCCGACTCTTTGCAGCCCCATGGACCTGTAGCCCACCAGGCTCCGCTGTCCAAAGGATTCTCCAGGCAAGAACACTGGAGTGGGGTGCGATGTCCTCCTCCAGGGGATCTTCCCAAAGCAAAGGTCAAACTCTCATCTCCTGCATTGGCAGGCGGGTTCTTTACCACTGAGCCAACAGGGAAGCTGAGGTTTCTATGGAAGATTCATTTCACAGTCGTGACCTGTTAAGTCATTGGGCATCTGTTGATGGATTCAACCTCCAGCCCCTCTTCCCTCCCTGAAGTCAGAGATAGGAGTTCAGGACTGAAAGTTCAACCCTCTGGTGAGAGGCTGGGACCCAATCACGTGGTTGGGTCCCCACCCTTAGGCATTTCCAAAAGTCACTTCATTAACATGACACCTTTATCACTCTTGTCTCTTAGGAAATTCCAGGGGTTAGGAGCCCTGGGCCAGGAGGGGGATGAAGACCAAGCGTGTATTTCTAATAAATCACAGCAGCACTGAAAAAGAGGTGATTTCAGCCTTGATCCAAGCATTTCCTCAACAAAGAACACTCTCCCCTACAGGGGCTCTGGTGGCAACATGAGGATCCATCTTGGCCACTGCGTCACGTGTGTCACACATGAACTGCCCAAGGCATGCAGTAGGTTCCCACAAACCGCAGCTCTCTCAGCCCCACAAACCTGGTGAAATGTGATCTCAGAGTCCAGGGGCCCACTCTCAGCGGACCCCCAAGGACAAGGCAAGGTTCCCTGTTTCTGGGACAGGTTCGGGCTGAGCCTGTTCTCAACTCTTTCTTCCTGATTTGTGCGTCCATCCAGTCCCTGAATCCCACCCCCCATCTTGTCCCTTTCTGGGTGCTCCCTTTGGCCTCGGACTCTAGCTTGGCCCAATCCCAGCGGCAAGGGAGGTAGAACAGGTTCCTTGCTAAGGCTCTACTCCTGGACAGCACCCCAGAAGCTGCTCTAGAAGATGAGAACTGCCCCTCTCCCCCCATGGCTTTCAATCCTTCTCCCCCAACCTCCCTCCCAGTGCACCAGCAGACTCAGGGTTTTGCTCCATTGTTGGTTCTGGAGTTTCTGGTGATGATTCACCCACACAGTGAAAGCAGCCTGGACCAGGTGAGGAGACGCCACCAGGGCTGGTCTTCACGGGCAGCCCAGACGCCATTCTGGGCAGGAGGGGCCCTCCTAGGACTGGGATATCCCTTGATTAAAGCCCTACCAGAGGAGCCAGGGCAGCCATGTGGTATTGTCAGAGGAGAGGCAGTGAGGAGGAGCTGGGAGGGACTTGGCTTCTAGCCCCTGCACATGTTTACAGATGGAACACGCAGTCCAGAGACCGACCCCAGCCTCAGTGCCCGTCTCCCCCAAGGCTACCCTGGGACACTTGACTTGACTCCTCCGGCAGCTCTGCCCCAAGTCCAGGTTGCTGTTTTGTTGAGACTGGCCTCCGTGCAGGGCCACCTCCTTCCCCTCCCTTCCTGTCATCCCTCAGAGAAGCTCCCCAGCAAAGATCGGAGGGGTCAGCGCTGGGGCAGGTGTGGGCCTGGTGGACCATGACCCTGGGCTGTGACGGCTGCCAGAGGAAAGTCGCTTTGTGCTGGGAGGCGGCCGCACCCAGGCCCCAGCCCAGCCCAGCCCTTCCACCCTGGCTGCAGTGCAATGGGGGCAGGGAGGAAGGGGTGATCCCTGAGCCTGCAGAGGGATCCTGGTGTCAGGGCACCGGTGCAGAGAGAGCGCTCTTGGTGAAGGGACATGGTGGTGATGGAGTTTAGAGACCAGCCGGTCTCCGGGGAAAGAATGATTTCTTCCTTTAGAAGCAGGACTTTTGACAGGGGTTGGGGTGGGGGTGGGTTCTGTGATGAAACCCACCTTATACGCCCTTGAGATGAGGTGTGTTTCAGCTAATGCAGACCTGCAATGAGCCATCAGCCAGACATGGAGGGTATTACCTCTAGACCACTCATGCCTGGTAGTCCCGGTGTGCAGGAGACATGAGCTTCTTCCCAGGACAGGCCGCATCTGAGCAGGAATCTTCCAGAGTCCCCACTCTCTCCCCTAGAAAAGGATCCCAGTGTCTGTCCCCCCAAATGACATCTGAGTCCCTGGGGACCCCTGGGAAGGTGGGGGAGAGGCCCTCCATTGTGCTTCACTTTGAGGGAGGCTGTGCAAACCTTATTTTTCTAAATTCAAGCAGCTTCTGTCACTTTTCTCTGACACGTTTCCACAGCAAGACGCCTGCCCTGTATGTCAGCTGCCTCTGATGTGAATAATGCGAAATGTGTAGAATGCACCTAACGCATGCTTAAAGCGTGCTTCAGTACTCGCTGCCATCGGGGACCCAGCGGCCCGGAGTGGAGGGCGGGGAGCCAGGCCCACCTGTCGCTGGAAAGAGCAGCAGAGCGTCCAGCTGTCTCTAGTCAGCCACTCAAGCTTTGCATGGCCTGTGCATCTGTGCTGCATCGCCAGTGCGGTTGTTGGCAGAGGGACAGCAAGGTCAGAGGAGACTGGAGGAATCTAACTCCCATCGCGAGGACAGGCTCTCCACACTCAGGATCTAAAAGAGGCCAGCCCCTGGGGCACCGAAGGACAGCTATTTTAAGGGAAAGTTCCAGGGACGTGAACTGGAGAGGAAGAAACTTAATGGGCTAAAATGTAGCCTCACAGCAACACCACCAAACAAGAACAGGCCACAGAAATGGCCAGAGCCAGAAACCCCAACAACACGGCCATGACGAGGGGCTCCCCCTAACAAGAACCTCCTCCAGGTATAGTCAGGGATTCTGGGGTCTCACTCAGTCCATGCAACTTGCATACTCTCAGCTTCATGACAGGCCATGGGAGGTGGGTGCTCACCCACCAGCCTTGCCTGAGCCAGCCCATCCTCAGGTGGATGGGGCTACGGCTCTGGAACCTGCTTGTTTGTCTAGGAGTCAGGTGCCAGTATGACGATGCACTGGCCAGAGCCTTTGCAGTGTGCTGAGACCGACATGACGCTGGGGCTTGTCTTTCAGTGGATGCTAAGGTTCTTCCTCCTGAAGTGAGGGCTGGGGAGTCTGCACTCCAGGGAGATGACCCCCTCTCCCAGGCAGCAGAACTGTTTGGACAAAATGCCTGGAGGACCTCTGCTTTATCACCCTACAGATTTTACCTTAAAAGAACAAAATAGCACAAAGCACATGGCTGGTGATGGCAAGCTTGAAGGGAGAAGGATAGTTTTCCCAACAGGAAGTTGCAGCTAAGACCTGAGGGTCTCTGCAGAGACCATTTCCCAGGGGCCACGTCTCCAGTCCAACAGGGTGAAGGAGCCGTGTTTACTGCTCTGCTAAGAAGCAGGTTTGCAGAATGCAAGGGCTACAAGGTGAGGCAGGGGAAGGGGCGCCTGTCCCCAAGCCTCCCTTCCTTCATGGGTGTCAGAGCCATGTTGCACAGGACCCTCAACCCCATCTCCTCCACAGACAAGTGGCTCTCCTCTAAATCTCCCATCTTGGCATGGGCTTCCTGAGCTGACACACTGCCCATGTCAGCCTTGAGCATCTCTAGCTGCAAGAGCGCATCAGAAAGCCCGTTCCACTTTGATGTGATGCAAAGTGCTTTCTCACCCTTTGATCGCAGTGCTGGCAGAAAATAGATTTCCACTCAGACATTTAGGGCAGAACCTTTCATGGAGAGAGATGCAGATGGGTGTGAGAAAACACACCTGAGGCTGTTGACACCCTAAGGCTGAACAGGGGCTGTGTTCCTGCAGCCCCGTGGGACCAGAGCCTTAAGGACAGACCCACAACGAGATGTGGTACCAGCCAGGGGTTAAGGATGCAATCTGCAGGGCACCAGCCAGGACTGGGACAGATGGGAGTGGAGAGAAGAGAGCAGCATTCACGCAGCAAACTGCTGAGTCTCTTCCTTAGTGCCCACTACGGGTTCCTGGGCATCTCCCTTGCTGCGGTCCTCATTTTGCATTGACCCATGATTCCCCCAATAGTTACTCTTAGATTTCAGCCTAAGACTCACTTTCTCACTTTCTCTACCAGCTCTGGGTTCACGCTCCAGGCCTTATGATGAACCACAGGGGTCCCCACCCAACACACCCCACTCTCCACCAGGGCCCCTCGTGCTGTCAGCTGAAGCCAGACAGAGGGTGTGACACTGACTGGGACCCTGCACTCGTCATCCTGAAAACACACTGGGCCTGGGGTGGAAACCTTGGCTGCCTGAACATGTCTACTAACCACAGCACCCTGTGGACTCCTCTTGACAGTTGCTGATTCCACAAGTCAGGGACCGCCCGAGCCTGCCTCATTCCATCGACTGCTTGTGGTTAAAACTTGTTTTCCAGTTGACCACAGCCCAGCCCTCCCCACGCCAAGCTTGCGTATCCACTCAACGTCTTGAGGCCAGAACCAGAGGCCAAGGCGATTTCACCATCACTGCAAAATATATGAAAAATATGCAAAATATCTGAAACATACAAAAATCCAAATTTGCTCCACATATCTCAAGAAAGTCGGTTGCTTAACTATTGTAGCTGATGTGGGGTGGCCATGAGACCATCACGCCTGAATCTACTGGGCAGTGGCAGCTCCACTGATGCACCGATCCAAACACAATGCCCTCGCTCTGTCACACAAAAGCTGAGGAGCCGTGAATACAGGATTGGAAAAAAAGGACCCTCTTAATCAGCACAACATCCCAGGCTGTGTGACTCTCCTACTGCAGAATCGGGGCTTAAAGGTACAGCTTTACGCTTTTTATTCTGAAAACTGTGTGACAACGTTGCAGACAGTACTGAAAAATAAGAAAAGGCTTTGATTTTTAGTGGAAGTCTCTGACAGTTCTTTTCCAGACACACATTTGCTACAGAAAGAAAGAACCCCAAGTGAGTCCTCCAACTCCACCCTGGAGGTGACGTGGCTTTTCCAGGAGCCAAGGATCAGTGAGTGAAAGCAGAAGTGGTCCCAGCAACTGAGCAGCTCAAACCACAGCTGCCCCTGGGCCCTGGAGACGCGTGTGTCTCGCTCTGTCCCTCGGTCTCTCCCACCCAACCTCTCCCCCACCCCCAGGCTCACCTTTCCACGTGGAGGCCTAGTGGGACCTCCCCCCGAACTGAGAGCCAGCAGCCCCTGGGAGCTTGTGGGTGGGTGACTTCAGGAGAATCTCTTTCCCTCACAACTCCCAGCCAAGGCCTCATCCTGGAGCAAACACAAGCCATCCTGATGTGTCACATCTGAGTTCCTGAACTGGGGTCACAGCGGCAGACAATAAATGGTCACTGCTGTTTCAAGGCCAGGGTTTGGGGGATGTGTTGTGTGGCGCAGACAACTGCCAGGCCAGAGGGGAGATGGTCAGCAAGCATCTCCGAGCTTTAGCTGGTCCCCCCGTGCCTCTAACCTCCTCCTAGTGGCCCTCACCGACCTGCCGCTCTCCCCGTACTCTGTCCCCTCTGCCTAAAGGCCCAATGTTCCAGGCCCAACGCTGTCCCCCTCAGTCTGCAGGTCTGTCTGCAACCAGTTATGCCATTTCCTGCCTCAGCATCCCTGTGGCCATGGTCCCACCTCCGGGTGTGGTCCAGGGCCCCAGTCAGAGATGGCATCTCTGATGGAAGGTCTGAGAGGGGGCTCTGTCTCTGCGCCCATCTCACCAGGGGGAATTACGATGACAAAGAAGTGACTTGTAGAAAAAAGTCACCCCCTGGGAGGCTGTCCATACCACAGCATATCATTCAGCTGCTCCAGCCTGATGCCCACCCCTCTTGTCCTCCATCTTATTCCATCAGCGCCCCACCGCCCTGTGGAGCTTCAGCCAGATGCCAGCCACCCTCCCACCGTTCCTCGCCCAAAACACTCTTACCCCTTGAAATTCCCACTGCGGACAAGCTCGTCTACTTCCATGGGTGGGAATGACCCAGTTAACCACAAGAACTCAGGGCCGATTTCTTCCCCAGCCTCCAGTTTTCATTGTCCAGCTGCCTTGTGATCACCCACTCAGGTGCCCTGTGGACCTCACATCCCAAACGGGTACAGATGGGGCTCCCACTTCCTCCAAGACAGAGACCCCAAGCCCTCCCTCTCCTAGCCCATCAAGCAGTTCTGTCTGCATGGCCCCCATAGCACCTTCCCCATGGCCCCCTTTTCCCACTTCTCTGCCAGGATCTCCCCCAGCCACCATGACCTCTTCCTCAACTACTTCAAATGTCTCTAAGTTGAGCACCTGCCTTGGGTCAGCACTAAGCTCCAGCCTGAGAAACAGGTGTGTCCAAGACACCCACTGCCCTCCAAGAACTTGTCTGTACCTGGAACTGGCATTACCCTTGGGGTTGGTGAGGACTGCAAGGGCAGAGGTGGAGGTGGAAGGGAAGGCTCCAGAAAACTCCATCTGGGGGAAGGAGGAGGTTCGTGACTTCGGGTTAGGCAGGAATGGAGTTAAGCAGACCACCTAGCCTCTTGGCTCCAGGACTGGCATCTGTAGGAACCCTTGCCTGTCAGGGTCTCTCACCTTCTCTCTGCAGAGCACTCAGCGGAGACTTGGTCTCATTTCTTGTTATCTCCCCAGAGGACTTGGGAAGCTGTTTCCTTTGCACAGTCCCCCAAACATCTGTGAGGAGAATTCCAGCTGGGATCCAGGGCAGGTGTGAGGTGTGAAGGTAAGGAAGCTGTCTGCAACCAGTGCAACCACTGAGCAGCCCTGGAGGCCAAGCCCACCTTCAGGCAGACTATAGCAGAAGCACCAGAGTGGTTACTGGGGGAGTTTCTTCTCCACCTTTGTCTTTCCTCCTAAACCCCAGCCTATGGCACCTTCAGGAGGAACACACCCCCAGGAGATGGAGAGGGCTCCGGGAAGTGTGACCCCACATCACAATAACTTCTCAACATCATCATGTTTAGTAGATGTCCATAAACTTTTGAAAAAATATTTTAAAGATTGTGATAACTTTATTTGCTTATTTTAAACTTTTTATATTGGGGTATAGCTAGTTAACAAAGCTGTGATAGTTTCAGGTGGATAGCAAAGGGACTCAGCCATACTCACCACGTATCCATTCCCCACCAAACTCCCATCCCATCCAGGCTACCACATAACATTGAGCAGAGTTCCCTGTGCTGTATACTAGGTCCTGGTTGATCACCCACTTTAAATACAGTAGTGTGTACATGTCCATCCCAAACTCCCTAACTATCCCTTCCCCCATTCTTCCCTCCACAATCATAATGTGATAACTCTAGAATATGCAGTGAAGTCTTTTTTAAAATAATTGCTACATATATAAAGCAACCCTGAGAACTTCCCCGGTAGTCCAGTGATTAAGAACAAGCCAGGGGACGTGGATTCTATTCCTGCTCAGGAACTAAGCCTGTGTGCAACTAGAGCACCCACCCACCGCAACTGGAGAAAGCCCGTGCACCACGACAAAGAGCCTGCGTACAGCAGCGAAGACCCAGCACAACAACAACAGAAGCACTCCATGATTTACGGCAAAAATCAGTACTTTGTTAATCCTCACTTCAATTTTAAAAAAGCAACCCCCAGATGTCATGATACATCACCCCCAAATGTCTTGAAGGGGTGTGGATGCAAGATGGTGACTCGCTGAGATTCACTGGGGTCCCATGGCAACCACCTCTTGCATGTCGAACAGAGCACGTGGGGAGCTCTGCTGAAGGTTTGTAGGAAGGCAGATGACCCCCAGAGAGGACCCCAAGTGCCCAGGGGATGGGTGGCTACACCTGGGAGGGGAGCTACAAGGCCATAACTTTGCCCCGTGTCTCAGGGGCCTGTTAGAAGCTCCTTTAAACTCTGAAGTAAAGGGCCCGGGGGCACCTTCTGTGGCATTGCCTGAGGCTCCATCACTCAGAAGTGCGCTTGCAAACCTGTTGGCCCAGAAGACAGCCCAGCCAGACTGTCGGCTGAGCGAACAGGTCTTGGAGAAAGCATCCTTTCCTGGCCTGGCTTTGGGGTGGAGGTCCAATGTCCTCTGCTATTTAGGGGGAGAACAGGACCACCTGAGGCGCCTGTGGTCCCTGGCTGACCCACACAAACACGCTGTTCTTGGAGAATCCAAAACTCCTGCCTCTGCAGACTGCTCTCTGGAGCAAGGCTTTTCACGCTCCTGTTCCAGGCTCAGTCCACCGGAGAAATTGCTCAAGACTCTTGAGCAAACTTGCAGAACAGCCAGAGGTCTGACAGGGACAGAACTCCCCACCCACTCACCCACAACAACTTCAATTTGAGCCACCTGGCAACAAAGGTGAGAAACAGTGCCAGTTGCCACCTCCTGACCATCCTACGGGATCAGGGACCTTGCCCTGCTTCCTCAGCAGGCTTCCCAAAGCACACAGCATTATGCGAGTCGCCAGCCCTGGGCCCCACGCCGGCCAAGCCCACTGCTGCACATCCCCACGTCCTGCCCTGTGCACTCCTCTCCTCCTCCCAGGCCGTTCCTTCCACCGGAAACAGTCAGGGGTTTGGTGTGCAAGCAACAGAACGTGAAGTCGAACAACTTAGGCCAAAAGGGAAATTTCCTGGAAGGCTACCAGAGTTCAAGAACCAGAGGAGAAGCTGAGAACTGCTATTTCACATGCTTGCTACTCTCAGGACCCCTGGCGGCTGAGAGGCTCCAGGAAGCCTTCCCAGTTAATGATGCCTGAACCGAGACCTGAGGATGAACCAGAGTGGCCTGCCCACTTGTTCTGCCCAGTATTGCCCCTGAGCTGGACTTTGTAACAAAAGAAAACCAGCCATGCAGGCCTGAAGGTGACTCGGGTGGCCTTGTCTGGTCTGATCTTGGAGGGGGATGGAGAGGGGAAGAGCACCCTTTGGGGCCAGGAGGTGGGGTTTTTTGGTCTGAGACCCTGGGAATGACACCTCGCAGCTCTGGGCCCTGGTTCCCTCACAGTCAGGGAGCAGCTGTTCCCAATGACTCTCAGGCCTGTCTCATTTCACTCCCTATTCAGCCGCAGAGGATCCAGGCTCTCCAGCCTCTGATGTCAGCTTTGTAGGATCGCAGCCAGGTTTGCAGAGCCTTCGTCACAGCAGCGCCTATTTCCTGAGCACCTGTGGAGCTTGGCTCCTGCCCCGTGATCTCAACACTGAGGCTCTGAGTCTGCCAACGACCATGAGCCAGCGGCCCTGGACTCTCATTAACCTGGCTTCAGAAAGCTCTCAGGGGACCAGCATAGCCATGTGCCAGTAGAAGGGCTCAGATACCCTCAAACATACACACACACACACACGGGCCCACAGGCCTTGGTGCACAGCGTCTGTCCACTACTCCCCTTGTCTCCTCTGTAGCTATTCTTTGTCTCCTGCTGTTCACAAACCCCTGCTACTCGGGAAGAGCCCTGCAGGCACCCCACAGTCTACTCCCGGCCTCCCACACTATTTGGATGCTAGAGCAGGCCTGAGCTCTCGTGCGGTGAGGGTCCCCGCTTTCCAACCGTATCTCATACTCGGTCGCTTGGTCCCCAAAGCAGCTGGGCCTTTGCCCCGATCCACACGAGCCCTTGTCTTCGGAGCATCTTGGCCTCTGGCCTTGCTCAAGCCTGTCCACCTTGCTGAGTTCAGATGTTGTGCCCACATCTCTCAGGGTCCCTGGGCCCAATCCAATCCCTCCTTCCTCCTCTGGTCGAAAATCAAAGCCCCAAGAAGAAGGGTTACAGGATCTGCTGGGTCCAGGGCAGGCTGAAAACCCGGGGTCCCCTGCTCAGAAATTGTTAGGATTCCAAGACACAAAGTGCGGAAGCAAGCTCGACGCCTTCCAAATGCAGGGCCCTGTGTGACGGCCAGGTCACGTGCTGGGAAGCTGACTGTGGACAGGCATCCACTGGCACGGGAAAGGCCCCCGGAACAGTGTTGGGTGCCATGCAGAGGGGGAACCGAGGCCACATCTGTGTGACCTGTGCACCTGCCCACCTTCCTCCACTCACCCCTCCAGAGTGCTCAGCAAGTGGACCGAACAGCTGAAGGAGGGGGTGAGGGAGGACTCGAGAGACAGAGAATCAGAAGTGGGGCTGGGTGTTGCTGGCTCCTTCACTTTTCCACTCTTCTCAACACAGAGCCATCTTGTGGAAAAGGTTCTGTGTTTACCATATATAGAGGTTGGAGGCACCCTCCTCTCCTAACCTTGCCAGGGGCTGGGCCCCACCCTCTCAACTGACCTTCTGAAAGTATTCTGTGAATGGCCTCAGGTTCCAAGACCTCAAAAAGTCAAAAGCCTTTGACTGTGTGGATCACAACACACTTTTGAAAATTATTCAAGATATGCAAATACCAGGCCACCTTACCTGTCTCCCAAGAAATCTTTATGCAGGTCAAGAAACAACAGTTAGAACTGGACATGGAACAACAGACTAGTTCCAAATCAGGAAAGGAGTACACCAAGGCTGTATACTGTCACCCTGCTGTTTTAACTTACATGCAGAGTACATCACGCAAAGTGCCGGGCTGGATGAAGCACAAGCTAGAATCAAAATTGCCAGGAGAAATATCAATAATCTCAGATACACAGATGACACTTGGGCACAGTGAGGTCTGGAAGTTCAGTTCAGTGGCTCAGTCGTGTCCTACTCTTTGCAACCCCAGGGACTGCAGCACGCCAGTCTTCCCTGTCTGTCACCAACTCCTGAAGCTTGAGCAAACTCAGGTCCATTGAGTCAGTGATGCCATCCAACCATTTCATTCTCTGTCATCCCCTTCTCCTCCTGCCTTCAATCTTTCCCAGCATCAGGATCTTTTCAAATGAGTCAGTTCTTCTCATCCAAAGTATTAGAGTTTCAGCTTCAACATCAGTCCTTCCAATGAATATTCAGGACTGATTTCCTTTAGGACGGACTGGCTGGATCTCCTTGCAGTCCAAGGGACTCTCAAGAGTCTTCTCTAACACCACAACTCAAAAGCATCAATTAGCTGGTGCTCAGCTTTCTTTAGAGTTCAACTCTCACATCCATACACAGTTCAGTTCAGTTCAGTTCAGTTCAGTCGCTCAGTCGTGTCCGACTCTTTGCGACCCCATGAATCACAGCACGCCAGGCCTCCCTGTCCATCACCATCCCCTGGAGTTCACTCAGAGCCATGTCCATCAAGTCCGTGACACCATCCAGCCATCTCATCCTGGGTCGTCCCCCTCTCCTCCTGCCCCCAATCCCTCCCAGCATCAGAGTCTTTTCCAATGAGTCAACTCTTCGCATGAGGTGGCCAAAGTACTGGAGCTTCAGCTTTAGCATCATTCCTTCCAAAGAAATCCCAGGGTTGATCTCCTTCAGAATGGACTGGTTGGATCTCCTTGCAGTCCAAGGGACTCTCAAGAGTCTTCTCCAACACCACAGTTCAAACGCATCAATTCTTCTGCACTCAGCCTTCTTCAAAGTCCAACTCTCACATCCATATATGACCACAGGAAAAACCATAGCCTTGACTAGACGGACCTTAGTCGGCAAAGTAATGTCTCTGCTTTTGAATATACTGTCTAGGTTGCTCATAAATTTTCTCCCAAGGAGTAAGTGTCTTTTAATTTCATGGCTGCAGTCACCATCTGCAGTGATTTTGGAGCCCCCAAAAATACAGTCTGTCACTGTTTTCATTGTTTCCCCATCTATTTGCCATGAACTGATGGGACCGGATGCCATGATCTTTGTTTTCTGAATGTTGAGCTTTAAGCCAACTTTTTCACTCTCCTCTTTCACTTTCATCAAGAGGCTTTGTAGTTCCTCTTCACTTTCTGCCANCATGTTGAGGCACTCCTGTCTTCTCACTCACTGCTGGGGCTGGGTTCCCCCAGCAGCAACCCCGAGAATCATTCCAGTGCGAGCGGAGCCCTGAAGAGGTAACTCCAGGACACATGTGCTGGGCATGGGGAGGAGTCAGCACACGGGGTATGGTGAGCAGGCCAGCACTGGGGGTGCTGGAGATGGTGCAGGCAGCCTCAGAGATGTCCCTCCTAGGGCTCAGGAGCTGGGCCATCGGTCCTCCAGCCCCTGTCTGTCATAGTTGAGGGCGACCCTGGGGTGTTGACCCCTCGGTGTCCAGCCGCACCCTGGATGAGGCTGGAGTCTGTGGCTGGAGGACCCATATCCAGAAAGGACATTATGGGAGCCCCCATCGTCAGCTCTGCCAAGCTTCCCCTGGCTTCCAGGGAGAAGGAAGGTTCAGAGATTCTGGTTCCTTATTCAGTTTCCCCACGTTGGCCGAGGCATCTCGAGTCCCCTCTTCCCCGGACAGCTTGTCATCTCCCAGTGGGGCACTGCTGCTTCAGACACGCATCTCCCCTGATTCTGGGCCCTGCTGATACTTGGACCAGAAGGGTCCCTCCGCAGGTGACCAGATGCTGTATAGAAACACCTTAGAGGGAGTGAAGTGGGGCCCCAGGGACAGGCAGTTTTACCAGACCACCTCTCACACAGATGGTCAGCTCACAGAGGGCAGGGACCAGGAAGCACTCCGCTCTTCCCGGGGTGGTCAGCTCGGAGCAGCTGTGGCTTAAGGAAGGACACAGCCAGCCTACCCTGCTGGGCATCTAGGAGTGGTAACACTGGCACCAGTCACCTCACAGGCCCACCACCAAGGGGTGGCCTGTGAAGGACATTGAGTATGAAGGTCACCATCCTCTTACAATGCCTGCCTCCTCAACTCCACTGTTCCCACCACAGCCAGGAGTCCCCCATGTCAGAGGCTCCAACTAACTTCCAAGTGCCCGAGGGCTTTCCCAGAACTTGGTGCCAGGAAACGACACCCTCCCGCAGCCCAGGATCCTCAGAAGTTGGATGCAGATACCCCAGCTCTGTCCCCTCTCTGGCCTCCAAGGTGGGACTGTTGCCTGAAAAACTGGGTCCTCCTCTTGGTGGGTGTAGGGCCAAAAAACACAGTCAAGCCAAAGAGCCGGAAAAGGAGGAATGTATTATTTGCAGGAAATAAAGAGAATACTGCGGATCTTCCCCAAAAGAGTGTTTGCCTGGGTACATGTGTGCTCATGAAGGGGCTCAGGCAGGAGAATTCAGCACAGCATTAGGGCAAAGGTCGACAGAACCCAAGCTTTAGTTGACTGCAGTCACAAGAGTCAGAAAAGTCAACATCACCATCCTTGAGGTTCACTGGAGTGGGAGTCTTCACAACTGGTGTCCAACAACTCCACACAATTCTTTCTACCAGAAGATGGTGTCAGGCTAAGGGCTCAGTCAGGCAAAATTCCCCAGATGTCAGACACAAGTCCAGGCGGTCACCTGTGCTTCTGACCAACTGGTTGTAGATCAGAGGTTCCTCCGACCCCACTCCCTCATGCCCTCAGGCTGACTTGCTGTAGTGACTCACAGAAATCAGTCCTTACTAGACCACTGCTTTATGAAAGAATTTAACTGTCCCCACTTTCTGAGTTACATTCTTTCATAATACATTGCAGGGGCCAGAAAGGGGGCAATTCATTATAAAAGGATGTAACTCAGGAAGTCAGCTGGAAGAGATGCTCAGGGCAGGGTGTGGAGAAAGGGCGGAGCTTCCCTGCCCCCTCCAAGCTCACCAGCCTCCTTCTTCTGGGTGTTCATCAACCCAGAAGCTCTCAGGACCCCATCCTTTTAGGTTCTTCAGTTCAGTTCAGTTTAGTTGCTCACTCATATCCAACTCTTTGCGACCCCATGGACCCCAAGCTTCTCTGTCCATCACCAAGCCCCAAAGTTTACTCAAACTCATGTCCATTGAGTTGGTGATGCCATCCAACCATCTCATCCGCTGTTGTCCCCTTCTCCCGCCTTCAATCTTTCCCAGCATCAGGGTCTTTCTAATGAGTCAGTTCTTTTCGCATCAGGTGGCCAAAGGATTGAAGCTTCAGCTTCAGCATCAGTCAAAGTTTTCTGAATGTTGAGCTTGAAACCAGCTTTTTCACTTTCACTTTCATCAAGAGGCTCTTTAGTTCTTCTTCACTTTCTGCCATAAGGGTGGTGTCATCTGCGTATCTGAGGTTATTGATATTTCTCCTGGCAATCTTGATTCCAGCTTGTGCTTAATTCAGTCCAGCATTTCAAATGATGTACTCTGCATATAATTTAAATAAGCAGGGTGACAATATACAGCCTTGATGTACTCCTTTTCCTATTTGGAACCAGTCTGTTATTATGCACATACTCACGATTGGTTCAATCTTTAGTCATTGTTGATTGAACTCAACCTCCAAGCTTCTCCTCTCCTCAGAGGTCCACACCTGGGGCTGAAAGTTCTACCTTCTAATCCTCTCATCACCGGATTGTTCTGGAAATCAGCTCCACCCTTAGGTCAGTCAGTTCAGTCACTCAGTCGTGTCCGACTCTTTGTGACCCCATGAATCACAGCACGCCAGGCCTCCCTGTCCGTCACCAACTCCCGGTGTTCACTCAAACTCATGTCCATCGAGTCAGTGATGCCATCCAGCCATCTCATCCTCTGTCGTCCCCTTCTCCTCCTGCCCCCAATCCCTCCCAGCATCAGAGTCTTTTCCAATGAGTCAACTCTTCGCATGAGGTGGCCAAAGTACTGGAGTTTCAGCTTTAGCACCAGTCCTTCCATTGAACGAACACCCAGGACTGATTTCCTTTAGGATGGACTGGTTGGATCTCCTTGCAGTCCAAGGGACTCTCAAGAGTCTTCTCCGACACCACAGTTCAAAAGCATCAATTCTTGGTCGCTCAGCTTTCTTCACAGTCCAACTCTCACATCCAGACATGATCACTGGAAAAACCATAGACTTGACTAGACGGACCTTAGTCAGCAAAGTAATGTCTCTGCTTTTTAATATGTTATCTAGGTTGGTCATAACTTTCCTTCCAGGGAGTAAGCGTCTTTTAATTTCATGGCTGCAGTCACCATCTGCAGTGATTTTGGTGCCCAAAAAAATAAAGTCTGACACTGTTTCTTCTGTTTCCCCATCTATTTGCCATGAAGTGATGGGACCAGATGCCATGATCTTTGTTTTCTGAATGTTGAGCTTTAAGCCAACTTTTTCACTCTCCTCTTTCACTTTCATCAAGAGGTTCTTTAGTTCTTCTTCACTTTCTGCCATTAGGGTGGTATCATCTGCATATTTGAGGTTACTGATATTTCTCCCAGCAATCTTGATTCCAGCTTGTGCTTCTTCCAGCCCAGTGTTTCTCATGATGTACTTTGCATATAAGTTAAATAAGCAGGATGACATACTCCTTTCCCTCTTTGGAACCAATCTGTTGTTCTATGTCCAGTTCTAACTGTTGCTTCCTGACCTGCATACAGATTTCTCAAGAGGCAGGTCAGGTGACCTAGTATTCCCATCTCTTTAAGAATTTTCCAGAGCTTGTTGTGATCCACACAGTCAAAGGCTTTGGCATAGTCAATAAAGCAGAAGTAGATGATTTTCTGGAACTCTCTTGCTTTTTCAATGATCCAACAGATGTTGGCAATTTGATCTCTGGTTCCTTTGCCTTTTCTAAATCCAGCTTGAACATCTGGAAGTTCACAGTTCACATACTGTTGAAGCCTGGCTTGGAGAATTTTAAGCATTACTTTACTAGCATGTGAGATGAGTGCAACTGTGTGGCAGTTTGAGCATTCTTTGGCATTGCCTTTCTTTGGGACTGGAACGAAAACTGACCTCTTCCAGTCCTGTGGCCACCGCTGAGTTTTCCAAATTTGCTGGCATATTGAGTGCGGCACTTTCAGAGCATTGTCTTTTAGGATTTGAAATAGCTCAACTGGAAGTCCATCACCTCCACTAGCTTTGTTAATAGTGATGCTTCCTAAGCCCACTTGACTTCTCATTCCAGGATGTCTGGCTCTAGGTTGGTGATCACACCATCATGATTATCTGGGTCATGAAGATCTTTTTTGTATAGTTCTTCTATGTATTCTTGCCACCTCTTCTTAATATCTTCTGCTTCTGTTAGGTCCATACTATTTCTGTCCTTTCTTGTGCCCATCTTTGCATGAAATGTTCCCTTGGTATCTCTAATTTTCTTGAAGAGATCTCTAGACTTTCCCATTCTATTGTTTCCTCTATTTCTTTGCATTGATCACTGAGGAAGGCTTTCTTATCTCTCCTTGATATTCTTTGGAACTCTGCATTCAAAAGGGTATATCTTTTCTTTCTTTCTTTCTTTCTTTTCTTTTTTTTTGCCTTTCACTTCTCTTCTATTCACAGCTGTTTGTAAGGCCTCCTCAGACAAACATTTTGCCTTTTTGCATGTCTTATCCTTGGGGATGGTCTTGATCCCTGCCTCCTGTACAATGTCATTCGTAAGAAAAAGGAAGCTCCAGGCCAGCCTGGCTATGATGCAGCAGCCCAATGGGAGACACTGAAGCAGGTAGAAAGCTTATGGGAAAAACATGGACGGTGCTGCTGGAGGGAGCTGTGCTCAACGGGCCACGTCTGGTCCCCCCTAGTGACATTTTCTCATGGGAATGCAGACCCTTCAGATCACATCATCCACCATCACCCCTGGTCCTGGTCGAGGCTCCAGACCCCCGGCCCCATCCATGCTGCCATGGCCCCCACCTCCCCTGCTGCCTCAGAGCCTGTGCTGGTCTCATGGGGTGCTCTAGCCCCCAGGACACAGGTTTGGGCTGCAGATGAACAAATTTCCATCTGGGTGCAATTTCAGAGATGAGGAGGGAGCCAATTCGGACCGTGGGCAGCTTCTTGAGGCGGTGTCACTGTGGAAGGACTGGAGGGCCCTGTCTTCAGGGTCCCTTTAGCGGCAAGTGGCCCACCAGGTCATACAGTTGTGAGCTGCTATTCCGGAGGCTTTCCTTGGGCCTCAGGACAGGGCTTCAGTGGGCCTCCGAGAGTGCTGCACAATAGACCTCATGATCTTCGGTGCATCACAGGGGACCAGCTGTTTATTTGTTCAGGAGTCCGCCACCTATCAGGGCAGGGCTTGGCAAGGAGGCACATGTCTGCCCTGAGCCACACCAGCCCCAGAAGCCCGACCAGAACTGGAGGGTCCATTTCTAAGGCAGCCCACTCCCAGGACTGCTTCCTCTGTAGTTCTGCTGCTTCCTCTCTGGTGTGTGTGTTTGTGTAGGTGAATGTGTAGCTGTGTGCACACACTTCACGCCTGCTCCCCTTCTCTGTCCCTACCTCTCTCTTGCTCACACCTCCCCTCTGGGCCCCTGGCCACAGCTCAGCTCCTAAACTAACGGACTTCTGTTATCCCTGCCTTCCTAGGACCCCCAGAAAAGACAGGCAGTCCAAGCTCACTCTGGGACTGCCAGCAGCAGTTCAGACGATTCTTCCAGTGATGGGGGTGGGAGGCGGGTGGGAGAAGGGGATAGCTACCCACTCCAGTATTCTTGCCTGAAGAATTCTATGGACAGAGGATCCTAGTGGGCTACAGTCCATGGGGTCGCAAAGAGTAAGACATGACTGAACAACTAACATTATGTTTGTTTATGGTCAATTTTTAATAGTTCCTCTAGTGGGGGGCGGGTGGTGAGGGAGTGGGGGTGGCAGTAGCAGGGAGAGAACAGCACATGATGGTGCTGGTCATCCTGTTTTGCAGGCACAACTGCCCAGCCATTGCCGTGAACCACCAGGAGATCAGCTCCAAGTCACACAGCCTTATCAAGCAAACGACATCAGATACTACAGCAGAGAACTATGCCGATAAGGGGAGAAGCTCAGTACCAGGTTTAGAGACCCAAGGATACCAGCCTGTCTTCAGAGCTGCCAGGCACGTCTGACCAGCTGCGTCCTTTCTCCCTGGACAGACACCATGAGGCAAATAGGCCACTGGCTCCATGGCTGCTCAAGCCAGGCTCATCTTCCAGAAGGCACCCATGTGGTTTGGTGACAAATCCCACCAATTTGCTGATACACTTGTTCCAAGTTTAAAAGCCAGTTGTTGAAAGGATCATTGGCAAATAAGGAAGCTGTTGTCAATGCAAAATGTCAAAGCACACCAATGATTCCTGGATGCTTGCTTTGTGCCTGGCCCTGGGCTAAGCACTGACCACACCCTCTTCCAGTCACTCCTGACCCAAAGAAATGAGGGCATTACTGTCCCTCTTCTACACATGAGGCACTGAACCTCAAGAAGGTTAACTTACTTGCACAATCACTCTGCTAGTGCAGGAAATTAATTAACATACAAGTAGGTTTGTTTATAGGCTTCTCTGATAGCTTAGTTGCTAAAGAATTCACCTGCAATGCAAAAGACCAGATTCGATCTCTGGGTTGGGAAAATCACCTGGAGAAGGGAATGGCTACCCGCTCCAGTATTCTTGCCTGAAGAATTCCATGGAGAGAGGAACCCGGTGGGCTATAGTCCATGGGATTGCAAAGAGTAAGACACAACTGAACAACTAACACTGTGTTTATGTCCAGTTTTTAGCAGTACTGATAATAAAGCGAATTTACTGACTCTTGAAACTAGAAAGTCTAAACTTCAGGGTTGATTGGGTTCCCAACAGTCATCAAAGTCTGCTTTCTCCCCTTCTTTCCTGTCTACCTCATGGTACAAGGGTGCCTGCCTCAGCATAGCAAGATGGCTGGAGCAGCACCACTACACATCACATGTCCAGAAGGAAAAAGAGAAATAGCATCTTTTCCACAATCCCCTGGCAAACTCCTTCTCTCGGTTCAGCAGCCCTAATTAGGCAGCCCACTAC
>SJYQ01104799.1:13785-25826 GCA_006410935.1 Redunca redunca | reverse complement strand
ACACACACACACATATATATACAGTTGGGAGAAATACCAATAACCTCAGATATACTGATGGCAACACCCAAATGGCAGAAAGTGAAGAGGACTTGAAAAACCTCTTGATGAAGTTAAAAGAGGAGAGTTAAAACGTTGGATTATAACTCAACATTGAAAAAACCAAGATTATGGCCTGCAATCTGATCACTTTATAACAAAAAGGTGGGGTATAAATGGAAATAGTGACAGACTTTATTTTCTTGTGTTCAAAATCACTGTGGACCCTCACTGCACCCATGAAATTAAAGAGCCTTGCTCTTTGGAAGAAAAGCTATGAGGACAATAGACAGTATATTAAAAAGCTAAGACATCACTCTGTCGACAAAGATCCACATAGTCAGAGCTATGGTTTTCCCAGTAGTCATATATGGATGTGAGAATTAGACCATAAAGAAGGCTGAGTGCTGAAAAATCACTGTTTTCAAACTGTGATTTTCTTGAGAATCCCTTGGACTCATGGATATCAAACCAGTCAATCCTAAAGACATCAAAACTGACTATTCCTTAAAAGGACTGATGCTGAAGTTGAAGCTCCAACACTTTGGTCACAAGATGCAAAGAACTGGGAAAGATTGAAGGAAGGAGGAGAGGGGGCTAACAGAGAATAAAATGGTTGGATGGTATCACTGACTTAGAGGGCATGAGTTTGAGCAAGCTATGTGAAATAGGGAAAACTGGCATGCTGTGGTCCATGAGGTCGCAAAGTGCTGGACATGACTGAGCAACTCAACAAATATATATATATATATATATATATATATATATATATATATATATTCACACCTTTTTTATGCATTCATCACTTATGTTGCTTCTATGTTTTTGCTATTGTAAATAATGCAGAGCATGAGACTGGGATTCCCAGGAGACTCTGTGATAGAGAATTCATCTGCAATGCAAGGAACTCAGGTTTGATCCCTGGGTCAGGGAGATACTCTAGAGAAAGTAATGGCAACACACTCTAGTATTCCTGCCTGGGAAATCCCATGAGCAGAGGGGCCCGGTAGGCAACAGTCTATCGAGGGTCACAAAAATGGCAATCACGACTTAGGAACTAAATAATACAGCAAGAAGCATGAGGATGCAGAGGCATTTTTGAGTTAGTGTTTTCATTTCCTATGAATAAATGCCCAGAAGTAGATTTACTAGGTCATATTGGCTTTTCTGCTGCCTCAGAGAGTAAGAATCAGACAACAATGAGGGAGACCAGGTTCGATCTTTGGGCTGGGAAGATACCCCTAGAGAAGAGAATGGGAGCCCACTCCAGTATTCTTCCCTGGAGAATTCCATGGACAGAGGAGACTTGCAGGCTACAGTTTCTGCAGTCAAAAAGAGTAGGGAAGAAAGAGGTACTAACACTTTCAATTTCATGGTAATTCTTTTTTTTTTTTTTTTTGGTGTGGAATCTGTATACTATTTTTCATGGTGACCACACCAATTTACATCCTCTTTATTATATTCTTATACATGTCTTATTTAGATCTCTTGATAATCTTATTTAGAAGCAGGTATTTACATGTTTAGGTACTCTGTACAGTATAAGTAAGAATTTTTCTTCTCTGCTTTATTTTTCTATATCTCTAAGTCTAAACTTTATATAAATATGTGTATATATATCTCCTAAATTGACTCCCATTTTCTCATAATTTCTTATTTTCCATTATTTTATCCTGTTTTCTCCTCTATTTCCTTAGTTAAGTGTCTCAAAACTAGTGTTGATTTTTTGCTTTGTTTTATTATATTTGTAATTTCTGGACCATTTTCAGTGTTCTAAATTATGCATTTTCATTTTAATATTTTTATTTATTTATTTGGCTACACCAAGTCTAACGGGCAGTATGTGTGATCTTTCTGACCTTCACTGTGGCCTGTGGGATATTTTGTTGCTGCATGAGGGATCTATTTCCCTGATTAGGAATTGAACAAAGATATCTGGCTGGGATTACTCACCTAGAGTGTTCTTGGAGTGTTAAGCCAATTTAGCCTTAGGAAGCATGACGATTTGTTTTTGTAAAACTCAGCAGTGGCCACAAGACTGAAAAAGGTCAGTTTTCATTCCAATCCCAAAGAAATGCAATGCCAAAGAATGCTCAAACTACCGCACAATTGCACTCATCTCACATGCGATTAAAGTAATGCTCAAAATTCTCCAAGCCAGGCTTCAGCAATAGGTGAACCATGAACTTCCTGATGTCCAAGCTGGTTTCAGAAAAGGCAGGGGAACCAGGGATCAAATTGCCAACATTCACTGGATCATGGAAAAGCAAGAGAGTTCCAGAAAAAAAGATCTATTTCTGCTTTATTGACTATGCCAAAGCCCTTGACTGTGTGGATCACAATAAACTGTGGAAGATTCTGAATCAACTTGCCTGACTTCAAGCTCTAATACAAAGCCACAGTCATTAAGACAGTATGGTACTGGCACAAAGACAGAAATATAGATCAATGGAACAAAATAGAAAGCCCAGAGATAAATCTATGCACTTATGGAACCCTTATCTTTGATAAAGGAGGCAAGAATATACAATGGAGTAAAGACAATCTCTTTAACAAGTGGTGCTGGGAAAATTGGTCAACCACTTGTAAAAGAATGAAACTAGATCACTTTCTAACACCACACACAAAAGTAAACTCAAAATGGATTAAAGATCTAAATGTAAGACCAGAAACTATAAAACTCCTCGAGGAGAACATAGGCAAAATACTCTCCGACATAAATCACAGCAGGATCCTCTATGATCCACCCCCCACCCCCTGCAGAATTCTGGAAATTAAAGCAAAAATAAACAAATGGGATCTAATCAAAATTAAAAGCTTCTGCACAACAAAGGAAATTATAAGCAAAGTGAAAAGACAGCCTTCTGAATGGGAGAAAATGAGAGCAAATGAAGCAACTGACAAACAACTAATCTCAAAAATATACGAGCAACTTATGCAGCTCAATTCCAGAAAAACAGATGACCCAATCAAAAAATGGGCCAAAGACCTAAATAAACATTTCTCCAAAGAAAACATACGAATGGCTAACAAACACATGAAAAGATGCTCAACATCACTCATTATTAGAGAAATGTAAATCAAAACCACAATGAGGTACCACTTCACACCAGTCAGAATGGCTGTGATCCAGAAGTCTGCAAGCAATAAATGCTGGAGAAGGTGTGGAGAAAAGGGAACCCTTTTACATTGTTGGTGGGAATGCAAACTAGTACAGCCACTATGGAAAACAGTGTGGAGATTCCTTAAAAAATTGCAAATAGAACTGCCTTAAGACCCAGTAATCCCACTGCTGGGCATACACACCGAGGAAACCAGAATAGAAAGAGACACATGTACCCCAATGTTCATCGCAGCACTGTTTATAATAGCCAGGACATGGAAGCAACCTAGATGTCCATCAGCAGATGAATGGATAAGAAAGCTGTGGTACATATACACAACGGCGTATTACTCAGCCATTAAAAAGAATACATTTGAATCAGTTCTAAGGAGATGGATGGAACTGGATCCGATTATACAGAGTGAAGTAAGCCAGAAAGTAAAACACCAATACAGTACACTAACGCATATATATGGAATTTAGAAAGATGGTGATGATGACCCTGTATGTGAGACAACATAAGAGACTCAGATGTGTAGAGTGGACTTTTGGACTCTGGGGGAGAGGGGGCGGGTGGGATGAGATGGGAGAATGGCATTGAAACATGTATACTATCACATAAGAAACGAATCGCCAGTCTATGTCCGATGCAGGATACAGGATGCTTGGAGCTGGTGCATGGGGAGGACCTAGAGAGATGTTATGGGGTGGGAGGTGGGAGGGGATTCATGTTTGGGAGTGCATGTACACTCGTGGTGGATTCATGTCAATGTATGGCACAACCAATACAGTATTGTAAAGTAAACTAAAGTTAAAATAAAAAAAAAAAAAAAGAGAGAGAGAGAGATGGGAATACCAGACTACCTGACCTGCCTCTTGAGAAATCTGTATGTAGGTCAGGAAGCAACAGTTACAGCTGGACATGGCACAACAGACTGGTTCCAAATAGGAAAAGGAGTATGTCAAGGCTGTATATTGTCACCCTACTTATTTAACTTCTATGCAGAGTACATCATGAGAAACCTTGGACTGGAAGAAACACAAGCTGGAAACAAGATTGCTGGGAGAAATATCAATAACCTCAGATATGCAGATGACACCACCCTTATGGCAGAAAGTGAAGAGGAACTCAAAATCTCTTGATGAAAGTGAAAGAGGAGAGTGAAAAAGTTGGCTTAAAGCTCAACATTCAGAAAACTCAGATCATGGCATCTGGTCCCATCACTTCATGGGAAATAGATGGGGAAACAATGGAAACAGTGTCAGACTTTATTTTTTTGGGCTCCAAAATCACTGCAGATGGTGAGTGCATCCATGAAATTATAAGACGCTTACTCTTTGGAAGAAAAGTTATACCAATGTAGATAGCATATTCAAAAGCAGAGACATTACTTGGCCAACTAAGGTCCGTCTATCAAGGCTACGATTTTTCCAGTGGTCATGTATGGATGTGAGAGTTGGACTGTGAATAAAGCTGAGAGCTGAAGAATTGATGCTTTTGAACTGTGGTGTTGGAGAAGACTCTTGAGAGTCCCTTGGACTGCAAGGAGATCCAAACAGTCCATTCTGAAGATCAGCCCTGGGATTTCTTTGGAAGAAATGATGCTAACACTGAAACTCCAGTATTTTGGCCACCTCATGGGAAGAGTTGACTCATTGGAAATGACTCTGATGCTGGGAGGGATTGGTGGCAGGAGGAGAAAGGACGACAGAGGATGAGATGGCTGGATGGCATCACTGGCTCGATGGACGTGAATCTGAGTGATCTCCGGGATTTGGTGATGGACAGGCAGGCCTGGCGTGCTGCAATTCATGGGGTCGGAAAGTGTCGGACACGACTGAGCGACTGAACTGAACTGAAGCATCACTATGAACAAACAGTGGAAGTGATGCAGTTCCAGCTGAGCGCTGAGCTATTTCAAATCCTAGAAGATGATGCTGTTTATATGCTGAACTCAATATACAAGCAAATTTGGAAAACCAATGAGTGGCCACAGGACTGGAAAAGGTCAGTTTTTATTCCAAACCCAAAGAAAGGCAATGCCAAAGAATGCTCAAACTACCACACAATTGCACTCATTTCACACGGCAGCAAGGTCATACTGAAATTTCTCCATGCCGGTGTTCAACAGTACATGAACTGAGAATTTCCAGATGTTCAAGCTGGATTTAGGAAAGGCAGATGGACCAGTGATCAAATTTCAAACATCCATTGGACCATAGAAAAAGAAAGAGAATTCCAGAAATAAACATCTATTTCTGTTTCACTCAGTACAATAAAGTGTTTGACTGTTTAGAACACAACAAACTGGAGAATTCTTAAAGAAATGGGGATACCAAACCACCTTACCTGCCTCCTGAGAAACCTGAATGCTGGTCAAGAAGCAACAGTTAGAACTGTACATGGAATAACAGACTGATTCTGAATTGAGAAAGGAGTGTATCAAGGCTGTATATTGTCACCCTACTTATTTAACTTATATGCAGTGTGTGTGTGTGTGTGTGTGTGTGTGTGTGTGTGTGTGTGTATGTATGTGTTGGTCACTCAGTCGTGTCTGAGTCTTGGAAACCTCATGAACTGCAGTCTGCCAGGCTCCTCTGTCCAAGGGATTCCCCAGGCAAGAATACAGGAATGGGTTACCATCTCTTTCTCTAAGATATGCGGAGTATCATGTGCCATGTCAGGCTGGATGAAGCACAAGCTGGAATCAAGATTTCTAGAACTATCAATAATCTCAGATATGCAGATGACACCACGCTTATGAGAGAAAGCAAAAAGGAAATAAGATACCCTTGATGAAGGTGAAAGTAAAGAGGGAAAAACCTGGCTTAAATCTTAACATTGAAAAAACTAAGAACATGGCATCTGGCCCCATCACTTCGTATCAGATAGATGAGGGAAAAAAAAACTGGAAACAGTGACAGACTTTAATTTTTGGGGCTCCAAAATCACTTCAGGTGGTGACTGCAGGCTTGAAATTAAAAGACACTTGCTCCTTGCAAGAAAAATTATGACCAACTTTGACAGCATATTAAAAAGCACAGAAATTGCTTTGTCAACAAAGGTCCATCTAGTCAAAGCTATGATTTTTCCAGTAGTCATGTATGGATGGGAAAGTTGGACCATAAGGAAGGCTGAGTGCTGAAGAGTTGATACTTTTGAACTGTGGTGTTGGAGAAGACTCTTAAGAATCCCGTGCACTGCAAGGAGATCAAACCAGTCAATCCAAATGGAAATCAGTCCTGAATATTCATTGGAAGGAATGATGCTGAAGTTGAAGCTCTGATACTTTGGCCATTTGATCTGAAGAGCCAACTCATTAGAAAATATCCTGATGCTGGGAAAGATTGCAGGCAAGAGGAGAAGGGGATGACAGAGGATGAGATGGTTGGGTGACATCACTGACTCAATGGACATGAGTTTGAACAAGCTCTGGGTAATGGTGAAGAACAGGGAAGCCTGTTGTCCACGGTATTGTAAAGAGCCAGACATGACCAAGTGATTGAACGACAACGAGAAGAAGGAATTGAATCTTGACCCCCTGTATTAACAGCATGAAGTCTTAGCTGCTGCTACATCAAGCAAGTCCCCCAAATTAAATATTTTCATGACATTCTATTATTTATTTAAAAAATAGCTCCTTATAATTCTATCACATTTTGATATATTTTACTTGTGTTCAGTTCCATTCAGTATGTCAGTTTTCTGCCAGTTGAAAAATGTTTTTTCTTCCTTTCTCATTTTGAATCTTTCTGCCAACTTCAGTTAATTGTATTTAGTGGTAAGAACTTGTAAAAATTATCTTCCTCCAAAGAATAAATCTTCAAAAGTATTTGTTTTTTTGGGTCTGGGGAGGGGAGCAAAGATTCAGAAATAATATCCAAATTTGTGATTTTGGAGAGAAGCTGTGTGATTAAACTCTTTGTTTCCAGAAACCACCTCAATGCCACATTCTTAGATATCTTTGAGTTTCTCAAGGTTTTCTAGGTAGATGACTTTTTTTCATAAACATATTTTCAAATTAAACTTTTGTGTTTTGACTGTTCTCATTCTGTTAATGCAGTCACCACATCTCCACTATCTTTTCAGTTTTTCAAAATTGGTTTTCAACACTATTCTTCTCTTCCTGGCCTTAGCTTTTTTTTTTTACTTATTCATTTTCATTACCTTCTTTTTGAAGTCTTGAGAGGAAGAGACAAAATGCCTCAGTTAAATCCAAATGTTTAATCAGATAGATCACTTAGAGAACTTCATAAATTGGACATCTCAGATTAAATTGATGAAACCATAGAAAATGCTACTTGGAAAACTGACTCAATAATAAATATAAAATCTGAATAATCCTATAAACTCAAAATAAATAGATAAAATAGTTTTTAAAATATTNAAAATAGTTTTTAAAATATTTTAATGATGAGGAATACTGGAAAAATATGGTCTTATATATAAGTGCTCTCAAATATTGAATAAAGTGTGAAATGTAATATTATTTTCTTCAGAAAACAAAGGACTTCATTGTCCCAGACTGGCATAATCATATAATAAGTTATTTTCACTCAGCACAATGAAGATTTGATTTTTATTTACTTCATTGTATTTATTTCTCCTTCTTGTGCTTTCTCTGCTAATAATACTATCCATTGATTATTTTATTCTAATTTAGTGACTTTTTCTTATAATCTTAAGAATATAAGCAATCAAGCAACACTGGTAAGGTTGAAAATGTTTAAAAAATTCTGCATGACTTCCTCACTTTTTCCTTTTGTCTCCAGGGTGATAGGTGAGATCTCTAAATGAGATGTGTACCCAGCAGGGAGATTTCAGCTTGTGAATACTCTCTGTTTAGTAATTCAATTGCAAGTCACATAGCTTGGATAGTATTTTGCAAGAAGTCTTGTCTCACAAATCAGGTTTCCAACCAAAAGCAATTGTACAACAGGGCTATCAGTCAGAGGATTTTGTGTATAAATACTATCTCCCTAAGAAATAGTATTGTCTCCTTACCAAGAGATTTATTTATAGGTACAAGGAGAGTCTATCAGGCCCCCCACATTCTTTCATTATTTGGATATATTACATTCAGTAATGAAAGATGACAAGTACTCAGCTCGACTAAATTAACTCCTTTCTCTCTATAATTCTAGAATTTCCACTTGAGTTTTCTCTCTTTTTCTTTACAGTTTCCAAAACTCTCATCCCATAATTCCCTGTTTACATATTTATCATAGATATTGTGATAAATGTCTTGAAGTGTTCCTAGGAAAAGATGAATATAACTCGTAAACAGATATTGTACAGTCTTTGTATAGTTCTAAACCTGAATTATATGTATACTGATTTTATTGTTTCCTCTTGAATATATGGAACTTTCTTTTGTTTTTGGTTTTTGTAATTTCATTGTGTATTGTATCATGGATATGGTATTTAACATCAGAAAGTGAACTAGCTGTATCATATATGTGTATACTTGAAAGTGTTTACAAACATCTACACTTTTGAATACAAACATACACACAAAGTCCCTTTCTTCCTTCTGATGAAGAGACTAGGACGAGGTGTTGACTATTTTTCTAGTGTAAATATTTAAATTTTTTTTTGCTTCAAATTTATTTTGAAGTGTTTCCATATACAGCTACAATATATAAATAATACATATTTTTGTGCAAAATGTATTATGTTCATAATTACATTATTTTTATACTCAATTTGAAAATTGTTTGACATTTGATTATTTTCAAAGAGAGTGTGGCCTGGAAGATGTGTATTTTTCTGTTTTTTTTTTTTTTTCCATTTTTTAGATGAGAGAGGATGGGCCTTGTTCTATTTAGGTCTCTTTGAAATCTTATATTCTACAAATGTAGCAGCTATTTTGTGTTAGGTATTGTCAAATTGATTTTATCAAGTATTGTGACAACTGCCTTTAATAATTCAATGTGAATTCAAGTTTCTGAAAGGTTATTTACTGTTTCATCTATTTGTTTGAAAGGATCTGAAGGTTAAAATCATTAAAGAGTAACAGGTGCCTACTTCTTTCTCACTTGCAGCTGCACTGAAAGCACCATCTCTCTGAACCAATGAAGTCCTTGATCAGGTACATTGGTTCCTAATGAAACAGCAAGGGAGGTAAGGTACATTTGTGTAGTAGCTTCGCATCACCTCTTTAACTCTTTCTTTTGGTTTTGTCAACATTGACATGAATCTGCCACATGTGTACATGTGTTCCTCATCCTGAACCCCCCTCCCACATCCCTCTCCATGACCCCCTGGGTCATCCTGGTGCACCAGCCCTGAGTACCCTGTCTCATGCATCAAACTTGGACTGGTGATTCATTTCACATATGATAATATACATGTTTCAATGCCATTCTCCCAAACCATCCCAACCTTGCCCTCTCCTACAGGGTCCAAAAGGCTGTTCTATACATCTGTGTCCCTTTTGCTGTCTCGCATACAGGGTTATCATTACCATCATTCTAAATTCCATATATATGTGTTAGTATACTGTATTGGTGTTTTTCTTTCTGGCTTACTTCACCTGTATAATAGGCTCCAGTTCCATCCACCTCATTAGAACTGATTCAAATGTATTCTTTTTAATGGCTGGGTAATATTCAATTGTGTATATGTACCACAGCTTTCTTATCCTTTCGTCTGCTGATGGACATATAGGTTGCTTCCATGTCCTGGCTATTATAAACCATGCTTCAGTGAACATTGGGGTACACCAGCAGTGGGATTGCTGGGTCATATGGCAGTTCTATTTCCAGTTTTTAAAGGAATTTCCACACTGTTCTCCATAGTGGCTGTACTAGTTTACATTCCCACCAACAGTGTAAGAGTTTCCCTTTTCTCCACACCCTCTCCAGCATTTATTTCTTGTAGACTTTTGGACTGCAACCATTCTGACTGGCGTGAAATAGTACTTTATTGTGGTTTTGATTTGCATTTCTCCAATAATGAGTGATGTTGAGTATCTTTTCATTTGTTAGCCATCTGTTTGTCTTCTTTGGAGAAATGTCCATTTAGTTCTTTGGCTCATCTTTTGATTGGGTCGTTTGTTTTTGTGGAATTGAGCTGCAGGAGTTGCTTGTATATTTTTGAGATTAATTCTTTGTCAGTTGCTTCATTTGCTATTATTTTCTCCCATTCTGAAGGCTGTCTTTTCACCTTGTTTATAGTTTCCTTTGTTGCACAGAAGCGTTTAATTTTAATTAGGTCCCACTTGTTTATTTTTGCTTTTATTTCCAATATTTTTGGAGGTGGGTCACAGAGGATCCTGCTGTGATTTATGTCGGAGAGTGTTTTGCCTGTTTTCCTCTAGAAGTTTTACAGTTTCTGGTCTTACGTTTAGATCTTTAATCCATTTTGAGTTCATTTTTGTGTATGGTGTTAGAAAGTTTTCTAGTTTCATTTTTTTACAAGTAGTTGACCAGTTTTCTCAGCACCACTTGTTAAAGAGATTTTCTTTTCTCCATTGTATAGTCTCGCCATTTTTTTTTTCGAAGATAAGGTGTCCATAAGTGTGTGAATTTATCTCTGAACTTTCTATTTTGTTCCATTGATCTATATTTCTGTCTTTTTGCCAGTACCATACTGTCTTGGTGACTGGCTTTGTAGTAGAGCCTGAAGTCAGGCAGGTTGATTCCTCCAGTTCCATTCATCTTTCTCAAGATTGCTTTGGCTATTCGAGGTTTTTGTATTTCCATACAAATTGTGAAGTTCTTTGCTCTAGCTCTGTGAAAAATACCAGGGGTAGCTTGATAAGGATTGCATTGAATCTATAGATTGCTTTGGGTAGTATACTCATTTTCACTATATTGATTCTTCTGATTAATGAACATGGTATATTTCTCCATCTATTTGTGTCCTCTTTGATTTCTTTCTCCAGTGTTTTATAGGTTTTTTTAAGGTAGATATATTCCTAAGTATTTTATTATTTTCGTTGCATGGTGAATGGAATTGTTTCTTTAATTTCTCTTTCTGTTTTCTCATTATTTTGTATAGGAATGCAAGGGATTTCCGTGTGTTGATTTTATATCCTGCAACTTTACTATATTCATTAGTTAGCTCTAGTAATTTTCTAGTGGAATCTTTAGGGTTTTCTATTTATAGTATCATATCATCTGCAAACAGTGAGAGTTGTACTTCTTCTTTTCCAATGTGGATTCCTTTTATTTCTTTTTCTGCTCTGATTGCTGTGGCCAAAACTTCCAAAACTATGTTGAATAGTAGTGGTGAGAGTCAGCACCCTCTTTAATTCTTAGTTGTCTGTTTTGAAAAATGCTGGAAATGTGAAGGTTGCAGATTCAGTGTTTGAGTTGTGAATAGCTTACATGTAACTTCATAAACAAATTCTCATGAATGTACTTGGATATCTTCTTTGTTTTTGTTCAGTTACTAAGTCATGTCTAATTCTTTGCAACCCCACGAACTGCAGCACTCCTGCCTGACTCATGTTATTGAGTCAGTGATGCCATCCAGTCATCTCATCAAGTTGTGATAAAGTCAGAGTTTTATTTATAGATCACAAAGAACTACCATTGTCTCTAGAATACAGTTAAAGCTCTGGAAGTGTCCTGTCCCTGGTCAGTCTTACCACTGATAATTGTGGGGCCTAAGGCAAGAATAAAGAGTGGCACTCGTCTTCACCGTCTCACTTCTATATTGCACAACTTAGATATTTCCAAACAAAGGAGTCAGAAACAGAAATTTTACAATTTAATTAGATAAGGAACTTTTTGTCCAAATGATTAAGGAGTTTTCCAAAATGCTTACAAAGTTAACCTAATATTTGTTAGCTTTCTTGTATTGAGGCATACTAATGTGGTGATTTTATAGAAACAAAAAACAAATTTTAATTTTCTTTTTGGAGTATCATTCCTATAAACTTTTCAAAAA
>SJYQ01104799.1:0-13425 GCA_006410935.1 Redunca redunca | reverse complement strand
TTTCAATTATGCAAATTCAAGTTTTTATAATTATAAAATATCTGAGGAAACAATAATAGAATGCCTTTTTAATTTTTTAAATATAAATTCATTTATTTTAATTGGAGGTTAATTACTTTACAATATTGTATTGGTTTTGCCATACATCAACATGAAACCGTCACGGGTATACACGTGTTCCCCATCCTGAACCCCCTTCCCTCCTCCTTCCCCATGCCATCCCTCTGGGTATTAAACTCTTCTAATTTGCCTAAAAAGTCATTTCTATATTGAAAAATTACATAATATCTTTTTAATTTAAATAGACCTCTGTGTTCAGGTATTTTAAAAAAAATCAGGACTTCTGAGTTCATGGCAACGCTCTAAGGGCCTAATGTTCTTTTAACCTAAATGATTAATTAAATTACATGCAAAACAGCTATTCTTTTTCTACTTTGTTTAATTTTGGGCAAAGAGAAAACAGAAATAAAACAGTTACTCATTTTCTTTTCCTTGTATTTTTGACTATGTGAACAATAATCCTCTAATGCACTTACCATTATAGAAAATTATTTATGATGAATTAATTTTAAAATTTCCCGAGCAGAAACAAAAAGGAAGAAATAGTAAAAATGAAGTGAAGAAAATGTACCTTCAGTCAGATACACAATCATGATAGTTGAAAGTTAACTTTTCTTCTCACTGCAAGGAGCAATAGACTCCTCAGACTTAGAAAACATTTCACACACACACACACACATTTTTGTTAGGAATCATTTATGCAATAACACATCCTAGATAATACCATATAATCATATAGTTAAAAATCTAGTGGTTATTAATCCCAGATATATAAAGATTAAAGACAGGTTCTTGTGTATTAAACTCTCTACCAGACACAGGAGACACAGCTTCTGAGACCTCTTCTCTTTTTGTTCTAAAGCATCTGTCAAATGAATAATCTTATTCATGTAAAAATTCCACCTGAGTGGCCACTGCAATTTCACGTTGTCTTTTGAGAAATTATAACACTTAGAGAGATATCTATGACTTACGACAGGAAGGGAAAATTGTGTATGTCAAAGCCTGAGGCACCAAGTGGACCCTTGAAAATGTTTCAGGCATCAATGCGGTGTCATATTTCAAGAGCCTCCCCAGAGGAGCCAACAAAAGTTTTAATGATATTTTGAATAAGATGACTCAAAGAATATTGTTTTTTTTTTTTTATATATATACAGTTTTTTATTTAGTTCTCAAGAAAATGCTGTGCATATACATTTTGCGAAAAGAGGAAATTAGTTCTTAGGGCTATAAACTTTGTAAAGTTCAGAGGGTTATTTATTCTAGTTCTTAATGCAGAGTTGATTCCACAGATAATTTAGTCACAATAAACACACATACAGAGACATGCACACAGACACACAACAAGTTTTCACAAAAGAAGAAATTTTCAACATTCAACATTCCTTTGCAACTGGTTTTGGCATTTAATACATTTCACTTGTCTCTCTTTGTCTCCACTTATTCCCTTCCCTAATCAATCCATTCATCTCACTGCAGCCAGAATAATATTTAGAATAAACAAAGGTGACCATTTGATCTGCCATTTCAAAACTTTAAACAGCTTCCTTGTATTTTTAGGATTAAGTAGGGTTCCATAATCTTCCCTATCATACTATATATGATATGATCTTAAACTACATTTCATTTACTGAATATTGTATTGCTGGCAGCTAGCTCAGTACCTGGAAACTAATAGTAACACTAACACTTAGATCCACACAGTCAAAGGCTTTGGCATAGTCAATAAAGCAGAAGTAGATTTTTTTCTGGAACTCTCTTCCTTTTTCCATGATCCTTGAAGGTCAGGAAGCAACAGTTAGAACTGGACATGGAACAACAGACTGGTTCCAAATAGGAAAAAGAGTACGTCAGGGCTGTATATTGTCACCCTGCTTATTTAACTTATATGCAGAGTACATCATGAGAAATGCTGGACTGGAAGAAACACAAGCTGAAATCAAGATTGCCAGGAGAAATATCAATAACCTCAGACATGAATGACACCACCCTTATGGCAGAAAGTGAAGAGGAACTCAAAAGCCTCTTGATGAAAGTGAAAGAGGAGAGTGAAAAAGTTGGCTTAAAGCTCAACATTCAGAAAACTCAGATCATGGCATCTGGTCCCATCACTTCAAGGGAAATAGATGGGGAACAGTGGAAACAGTGTCAGACTTTATTCTTTTGGGCTCCAAAATCACTGCAGATGGTGACTGCAGCCATGAAATTAAAAGACGCTTACTCTTCGGAAGAAAAGTTATGACCAACCTACATAGCGTAGCATATTGAAAAGCAGAGACATTACTTTGCCAACTAAGGTCCGTCTACTCAAGGCTATGGTTTTTCCAGTGGTCATGTATGGATGTGAGAGTTGGACTGTGAAGAAGGCTGAGCGCCAAAGAATCGATGCTTTTGAACTGTGGTGTGGAGAAGACTCTTGAGAGTGCCTTGGACTGCAAGATCTAACCAGTCCATTCTGAAGGAGATCAGCCCTGGGATTTCTTTGGAAGGAATGATGCTAACAGTGAAACTCCAGTACTTTGGCCACCTCATGTGAAGAGTTTACTCATTGGAAAAGACTCTGATGCTGGGAGGGATTGGGGGCAGAGGAGAAGGGGACGACCAAGGATGAAGATGGCTGGATGGCATCACGGACTCGATGGACGTGAATCTGAGTGATCTCCGGGAGTTGGTGATGGACAGGGAGGCCTGGCACGCTGCAATTCATGGGGTCACAAAGAGTCGGACATGACTGAGCGACTGAACTGAACTGAACTGAAATGAACACTTAGATAGCAGATTGGCCAGTCTCTGTTCTATACACTGTGTATCTGTAGGCGCCTTGTAATCTATTGTTCTTGTTTTCTCTATCATCATTTAATCCTCACAGCAACCCGGGAAGTATTGTTATCCTTCACAAACCAAGGAACTGAAATACAGAGTAATCTTCCAACTTGTTTAAAGTTTTATACAACTCTCCTGTGTCAGGAGTAGGAGTTATACCCACACACGCAAGTTTCATGCCATGCTCTTCACTATTATGCAGTTATTTACATGGTGCATGGATAAATATATTAACAGATGAACGAGAGTATTGTCTTTCTTATGTGCATTCTACATGGTTTATGCTGCAAGAACATTGTTGTTAAGGAATATAGACTGATGTGACCATCTGAAATCATCACCCAGATGACCCTAAGGTCATCTGGATGCTGAAGTTACATGACTTACACATCTTATGTTTTCTCCCAATTAAGCTATGAATATTCATTGGAAGAATTGATGCTGAAGCTAAAACTTCAGTACTTTGTCCACCTGATGAGAAGAACTGACTCATTGCAAAAGACCTTGATTCTGGAAAAGATTGAAACCAGGAGGAAAAGGGGACAACAGAGGATGAGATGGTTGGATGTTATCACCCACTCAGTGGACATAAGGAAGCTGCGGGAGTTGGTAATGGACAAGAAGGTGCTGCAGTCCATTTTGTCCATCTAGGCGCAAAGAGTCAGACATAACTGAACAACTGACCAGAACTGAAGTTATGCTGACATAAAGAAACTTCCTCTTTAGATCCAACTAGAACACATAATCAAAAAATTCATACTGTCACTATTCAAGAGAAGAAAATCCAGATCTTTCAGACAGGGCACAGTTTGCAGTTTGGGATCCTGAGCTTTGATAGAGAGGCTATTTTAATTGAATCTTTGCAGAATTTTGTGTTTGTTCACTTTTGACTCTCCAAAAGACCACCAAACAATTATGTTGATGAATAAAAACTAACTTCAGGGAAAGCAATTAGCAAATATAGAAGGCTCACTCAGAGCAAAATATTGCAAACTCAGAAATAACAGTGTGCACTGCACATTTCATTAATCAGGCTCACATCTAAATTCCTCTAGTAATTTGCCACTAGCTCATACCAGTCTTTAAAAATGCACCTGAGTATTGTTTCTGCAGAGGTGAGTTTCATCTCTCTCCTATTGTGATAATCTTGAATAAAGTTTCTCCTTCCTGTTTAAATTTGTACAATGAAATTTTACTTTGACTAGTACTTTTCTAAGAATCCATGTTTCTATATCTTGTGATAAAGATGAGTCATTCACTGCTATCCCTGAAGTCTCTTTGCCTATCTATTTAGTTAACAAAGGCCAAAAATGATAAAATATTAGTCAAATATTAAGCTTTAGGCTTTTTCCCCATAAGATCTCTTTTCTGACTGACTTTATTTAACATAGAGATGACAAAAAATTTATAGAGACATACAAGATATTCTAGAAATGATGGTCATCATTATTTAAATAAAGTTGTTTATTTTCNAGGGTAACTCACAGCTGTATTTACAGATTTTACTCTAATCATACACATATATGTGTAGATCTCATTGTTTTCTCTTTTTACTAAAATGCTCATTGAGAATCTGATGAAAGCTGGAAACAGTTCCCTCACAATAGCTTATCCACACACTGTTTTTCCAAAATTCCACAAAGTTACTGGACTCCATTTTATTAGATTCCTTGATTTTGCATAGATTTAAAAATTGAGAAATTTTGCTACTATATGTCCAAGATTGATTCAACATTGCTGCTGCTTCTAAGTCACTTCAGTCGTGTCCGACTCTGTGCGACCCCATAGATGGAAGCCCACCAGGCTCCCCCATCCCTGGGATTCTCCAGGCAAGAACACTGGAGTGGGTTGCCATTTCCTTCTCCAATGCATGAAAATGAAAAGTGAAATTGAAGTCGCTCAGTCGTGTCTGACTCTTCATGACCCTATGGACGGCAGCCCACCAGGCTCCTCCATCCCTGGGATTTTCCAGGCAAGAGTACTAGAGTGGGGTGTCATTGCCTTCTCCGGATTCAATGTTAGCATTTTTTAACTTATATCCACTGATATAATTTACTGTCTTATAAGATTTTCTGAGCGAACCCTTCTGATTTCTAAATTTAATTATAAAAAAACTAAAACTCTAATAGAAGACTAGACTTGAGTAGATGAGAAAATCTTGACGTATTGGGTTAAAATAATTCTCAGTGCCAGTGACTACTCTCAGTAGTAGTGACTACTCTTAGGCTTAGTAAATAATTAGTAGTAAAGAGTTCAGAGTGATCAATGTATGATGAAAGCAACTAATAAATATTTAAATACAATTTAGGTGTTTAGATCAGTGGCTTAGATCGTAAAGAATCTGTCTGCAAACCAGGAGACTCGGGTTCATTTACTAAGTTGGGAAGATCCCTTGGAGAAGGTAATGGGGACCCACTCTAGTATTATTGCCTGGAGAATTCCATGGACAGAGGAGCCTGGCAGGCTACAGTCCATAGCATCACAAAGAGTTGGACATGACTGAGCAACTAACACTTTCACTTTTTCCTTCATCACATATACTTTAGAATGCACAGTCCTGTTAAACTGTATGTGCAGTCTGTATGTATAACCTGTATTTGGGTCAAGAAGCAACAATTAGGACCAGACATGGAATTCTGGACTGATTTAAAATTGGGAAAGATATATGACAAGGCTGTATACTGTCACCTGGCTTGTTTAACTTAAATGCAGAGTACACCATGGGAAATTCCCTGCTGGATGAATCAAAAGCTGGAGTCAAGATTGACAGGAGAAATATCAGCAACCTCAGATGTGCAGATGATACCACTTTAATGCAGAAACTGAAAAAGAACTGAAGAGCCTCTTTTTGATGGTGAAAGAGGAAAGTGAAAAAGCTGGCTTGAAACTCAACATTCAAGAAAGTGAGATCTGATCCCATCACTTAATGGGAAAAAAGAAGAACAGTGACAGATTTTATTTTCTTGGGCTCCAAAATCACTGCAGACAGTGACTGCAGCCATGAAATTAAAAGACCCTTGTTATTTGGAAGGATTTTTTTTGCTTTTTTTAGATATAAATTTATTTATTTTAAATGGAGGTTAATCACTGTATAATATTGTATTGGTTTTGCCATACATCAACATGAATCTGCCACAGGTATACACATGTTCCCCATCCTGAATCCCCCTTCCCGTACCATCCCTCTGGGTTGTCTCAGTGCAACAACCCCAAGCATCCTGTATCATGCATTGGACCTGGACTGGTGATTTGTTTCACATATGATAATATATATGTTTCAATGCCATTCTCCCAAATCATCCCACCCTCGCCCTCTCCCACAGAGTCCAAAAGACTGTTCTATACATCTGTGTCTCTTTTGCTGTCTCACATACAGGGTTATCATTGCTGTCTTTCTAAATCCCATATATATATATTTGTTAGTATACTGTATTGGTGTTTTTCTTTCGGGCATACTTCACTCTGTATGATAGGCTCCAATTTCATCCACCTCATTAGAACTGATTCAAACGTGTTCTTTTTAATGGCTGCGTAATATTCCATTGTGTATATGTGCCAGAGATTTCTTATCCATTCGTTTGTTGATGGACATCTGTGTTGTTTCTATGTCCTGGCTATTATGGACAGTGCTACAATGACCATTGGGGTACACGTTGATGGACATCTGTGTTGTTTCTATGTCCTGGCTATTATGAACAGTGCTACAATGACCATTGGGGTACACATGCATCTTTCAATTCTGGTTTCCTCGGTGTGTATGCCCAGCAGTGGGATGCTGGGTCATATGGCAGCTCTATTTTCAGGTTTTTAAGGAATCTCCACACTGTTCTCCATAGTAGTTGTACTAGTTTGCATTCCCACCAACAGTGTAAGAGGGTTCCCTTTTCTCCACACTCTGTCCAACATTTATTGCTTGTATACTTTTGGATAGCAGAAAATTTTACCAGCGTAAGATGGTACCTCATTTTGGTTTTGATTTGCATTTGTCTGATAATCTAAATCAAATTAGCATCTTTTCATGCTTTTTGTTAGCCATCTGTTTGTCTTCTTTGGATAAATGTCTGTTTAGTTCTTTGGCCCATTTTTTGATTGGGTCGTTTATTTTTGTGGAATTGAGCTGCAGGAGTTGCTTGTATATTTTTGAGATTAGTTCTTTGTCAATGACTTCATTAGCTATTATTTTCTCCCATTCTGAAGGCTGTCTTTTCACCTTGCTTATAGTTTCCTTTGTTGTGCAGAAACTTTTAATTTTAATTAGGTCCCATTTGTCTACTTTTGCTTTCATTTCAAATATTCTGGCAGGTAGATCATAGAAGATCATGCTGTGGTGTATGTTGGAGATTGTTTCACCTATGTTCTCTTCTAGGAGTTATATAGTTTCTGGTGTTACATTTAGGTCTTTAATCCATTTTGAGTTTATTTTTGTGTGTGGTTTTAGAAAGTGTCCTAGTATCATTCTTTTACAAGTGATTGACCAGTTTTCCCAGCACCACTTTTTAAAGAGATTGTCTTTTCTCCGTTGTATATTCTTGCCTCCTTTATCAAAGATAAGGGTTCCACAAGTGCATAGATTTATCTCTGGGCTTTCTGCTTTGTTCCATTGATTTATGTTTCTGTATTTGTGTCAGTACCATACTGTCTTGATGACTGTAGCTTTGTAGTAGAGCCTGAAGTCAGGCAGGTTGATTTCTCAAGTTCCATTCTTCATTCTCAAGATTGCTTTGGCTATTCGAGGTGTTTTGTATTTCCATACAAATTGTGAAATTATTTGCTCTAGTTCTGTGAAAAATATCATTGGTAGCTTGATAGGGATTGCATTGAATCTATAGGTTGCTTTGAGTAGTATGTTCATTTTCACTATACTTATTCTTCGGATCCATTAACATGGTATATTTCTCCATCTATTAGTGTCCTCTTTTTTTTTTTTTTCCCTTTCACCAATGTTTTATAGTTTTCTATATATAGGTCTTTAGTTTATTTTGGAAGATATACTCTTAAGAATTTTATTTGTTTCGTTGCAATGGTGAATGGAATTGTTTCCTTAATTTCTCTTTCTATTTTCTCATTGTTAGTGTATAGGAATGCAAGGGATTTCTGTGTGTTAATTTTATATCCTGCAACTTTACTATATTCATTAATTATCTCTAGTAATTTTCTGATGGAGTCTTTAGGGTGTTCTATGTAGATAATCATGTCATCTGCAAACAGTGAGAGTTGTACTTCTTCTTTTCCAATTTGGATTCCTTTATTTCTTTTTCTGCTCTGATTGCTTGGACAAAACTTCTAAAATTGTTTTGAATAGTAGTGGTGAGAGTGGGCACCCTTCTCTTGTTCCTGACTTTAGGGGAAATGCTTTCAATTTTTCATCACTGAGGAAAATGTTTGCTGTGTGTTTGTCATATATAGCTTTCATTATGTTGAGGTACGTTCCTTATATTCCTGCTTTCGGGAGGTTTTTTTTTTGTTTTGTTTTGTTTTTTAATCATAAATGGATGTTGAATTTTGTCAAAAGCTTTCTCTGCATCTATTGAGATAACCATATGACTTTTATTTTTGAATTGGTTAATGTGGTGTATTACATTGATTGAATTACGGATATTGAAGAATCCTTGCATTCTTGGGATAAAGTTCACCTTGTCATGATGTATGATCTTTTTAATATATTGTTGGATTCTGTTTGCTAGAATTTTGTTAAGGATTTTTGCATCTATATTCATCAGTGATATTAGCCTATAATTTTCTTTTTTTGTGGCATCTTCGTCAGGTTTTGATATTAAGGTGATGATGGTCTCATAGAATAAGTTTGGAAGTTTACCTTCCTCTACAATTTTCTGGAAGAGTTTGAGTAGGATAGGTGTTCACTCTTCTCTAAATTTTAAGTAAAATTCACCTTTGAAGCCATCTGTTCCTGGGCTTTTTTGTGCTGCAAGATTTCTGGTTACAGTTTCAATTTCTATGCTTGTGATGGGTCTGTTAAGATTTTTTATTTCTTCCTGATTCAGTTTTGGAAAGTTGTACTTTTCTAAGAATTTGTCCATTTCTTCTAAGTTGTTCATTTTACTGACATATAGTTGCTGATAGTAGTCTCTTATGATCCTTTATATTTCTGTGTTGTCTGTTGTGATCATTCCATTTCCATTTCTAATTTTATTGATTTGATAATTTTCCCTTTGTTTCTAATGAGCCTGGCTAATGGTTTGTCAATTTTATTTATCTTCTTAAAGAACCAGTTTGGCCTTTGTTGATTTTTGCTATGGTCCCTTTTGTTTCTTTTGCATTTATTTCTGCTCTAATTTTTAAGATTTCTTTCCAACTACTAACCTTGAAGTTCTTCATTTCTTCCTTTTCTAGTTGCCTTAGCTGTAGAGTTAGGTTATTTATTTGACTTTTTTCTTGTTTCTTGATGTATGCCTATATTGCTCTGAGCCTTCCCATTAGCACTGCTTTTACAGGGTCCCACAGGTTTTGGGTTGTTATGTTTTCATTTTCATTCATTTCTATGCACATTTGATTTCTTTTCTTTTTTTTTTTTAACTATTTCTTCTGTGAATTGTTGGTTATTCAGCAGCGTGTTGTTCAGTCTCCATATGTTGGAATCTTTATTATTTTTGTTTTCCCTGTAATTGAGATCTAATCTTACTGCATGCTGGTCAGAAAAGATGCTTGGAATGATTTCAATTTTTTTTTTTNGAAATGATTTCATTTTTTTTTTTTTTTTTTTTACCAAGGCTAGATTTATGGCCCAGGATGTGATCTATCCTGGAGAAGATTCCATGTGCGCTTGAGAAAAAGTTGAAATTCATTGTTTCGGGGTAAAATGTCCTATAGATATCAATTAGTCTAATTGGTCTATTGTATCATTTAAAGTTTGTGTTTCCTTTTAAATTTTCTGTTTAATTGATCTATCCATAGGTGTGAGTGGGTTAGTAAAGTCTCCCACTATTATTATGTTAATTTTCCCTTTCATACTTGTTAGCATTTGTCTTACATACGTGGTGCTCCTATGTTTGTTGCATATATAATTATAATTGTTGTATCTTCTTCTTGATCCTTTTATCATTATGTAGTGTCCTTCTTTGTCTCTTTTCACAGCCTTTGTTTCAGAGTCTATTTTATCTGATATGAGTATTGCTACTCCTGCTTTCTTTTGGTCTCTGTTTTCATGGAATCATTTTTTGCAGCCCTTCACTTTCAATCTGTATGTGCCCCTTGTTTCAAGGTGGGTCTTTTGTAGACAACATATATAGGGGTCTTGTTTTTGTATCCATTCAGTCAGTCTTCGTCTTTTGGTTGGGGCATTCAACCCATTTACATTTAAGGTAATTACTGATAAGTATGATATCGTTGCCATTTACTTTGTTGTTTTGGGTTCAAGTGTATACACCCTTTCTGTGTTTCCTGTCCAGAGAAGATCCTTTGGCATTTGTTGGAGAGCTGGTTTGGTGGAGCTGAATTCTCTCACCTTTTGCTTGTCTGTAAAGCCTTTGATTTCTCCTTCATATTTGAATGAGATCCTTGCTGGGTACAGTAATCTGAGGTGTAGGTTATTTTCTCTCATCACTTCCAGTATGTCCTGCCATTACCTCCTGGCCTGAAGAGTTTCTATTGAAAGATGAGCTGTTATCTTTGTAGGAATCCCCTTCTGTGTTATTTGTTGTTTTTCCCTTGCTGCATTTAACATTTGTTTTTGTGTTTGATCTCTGTTAATTTAATTAATATGTGTCTTGGGGTGTTTCGCCTTAGGTTCATCCTGTTTGGGACTCTCTGGGTTTCTTGGACTTGAGTGATTATTTCCTTCTGCATTTTAGGAGGGTTTTCAACTATTATCTCCTCAAGTATTTTCTCATGGTCTTTCTTTTTGTCTTCTTCTTCTGGGACTCCTATGATTCGAATGTTGGGACATTTAACATTGTTCCAAAGGTCTCTGAGGTTGTCCTCATTTCTTTTAATTTGTTTTTCCTTTTCCTTCTCTGTTTTATTTATTTCTACCATTCTATCTTCTGCCTCATTTATCCTATCTTTGCCTCTGTTATTCTACGGCTGGTTCCCTCCAGAGTGTTTTTTTATCTCATTTATTGCATTATTCATTATAAATTGACTCTTTTTTTTTTTTATTTCTTCTAGGTCCTTGTTAAATCCTTCTTTCTTGCATCTTCTCGATCCTTGTCTCCAGGATATTTATCTGTAACTCAATTTTGTTTTCAAGATTTTGGATCATTTTCACTATCATTATTTGGAATTCTTTATCAGGTAGATTCCCTATCTCTTCCTCTTTTGTTTGGTTTGGCGGGCATTTATCCTGTTCCTTTCCCTGCTGCATATTTCTCTGCCTCTTCATCTTGTTTATATTACTGTGTTTGGGATGGCCCTTCTGTATTCTGTCAGTTTGTGGTTCCTCTTTATTTTGGTTTCCTCACTGTGGTGAGGCTGGACGCATGGCTTGTCAAGGTTTCCTGGAAGCTTTTGTTGGTGTTCTGGTGAGTGGAGCTGGATTACTTCTCTCTGGAGTGCAATGAAGTGTCCAGTAATGAGTTTTGAGATGTCAGTGGATTTGGTTGGATATACAAACAGTGTATATGTCTGCTTTATTGGCTAAGCTAAAAACTTTGACAGTGTGGATCACAACAAAGTGTTGGAAGTTCTTAAAGAGTTGGGAGTACCAGATCACCTTACATGTCTCTAGATGCAGGACAGGAAGCAAGAGTTAGAACCAGGCATGAAACAATATACTGGTTCAAAATTGGGAAAGGAATATATCAAGACTGTATATTACAACCTTGCTTTTTAAAGTTATATGCAGAGTAAGTAATGAGAAATGCCAGGCTGAATGAAGCACAAGCTGGAATCAAGATTGCTGGGAGAAATATAAGCAATCTCAGATATGCAGATGATACCACTTTAATAGCAGAAAGTGAAGAGGAACTAAAGAGCTTCTTGATGAAGGTCAAAGAGGAGAGTGAAAAAGCTGGCTTAAAACTCAGTATTAAAAAAAAAAAAAAAAAGATTATGGCAACCATTCCAACCACTTCATGGCAAATATATGGGGGAAAAGTGGAAATAGTGACATATTTTGTTTTCTTGGGCTCCAAAATCACTGCGGACATTGACCACATCCTTGAAATCAAAAGACCCTTGCTCCTCGAAAGAAAAACTATGACAAACCAGACAGCACTTTAAAAAGCAGAGGCATAATTTTGGTAAGAAAGGTCTATGTAGTCAAAGCTTTAGTTTTCCAGTAGTCATGTAAGGATGTAACAGTTAGACCTTAAAGAAGGCTGAGTGCTGAAGAACTGATGTTTTCAAACAGTGGTGCTGGAGAAGACTTTTGAGAGTCCTTTGGATAGCAAGAAGATCAAACCAGTCAACCCTAAAGGAAATCAACCCTATGTATTCATTGAGAGGACTGAAGTTGAAACTGAAGCTCTGATAATGGGCACCTCTTTTGAAGAGCTGACTCACTGGAAAAGACCCTAATGCTGAGAAAGATTGAGGGCAGGAGGATAAGTGGGTGACAGAGATGAGATGGTTGTATGCATTACTGACTCAATGGACATGATTTGAGGAAAATCAGGTAGATAGTGAAGGACAGAGAAGCCTGGTTTTCTGCAACTCATGGGGTTACAGATGTGCATTCGAGTTAGAAATTGAACAACAATTGCAAAAGATTAAGCTAATGTTTGTGGGAGATGAAATTTCTGATGTATTCTGCTATGTTAAGATGTTTATAATAATGTCCAGGGTAGCTATTAAGAAAATAAATGAAATAATACAACAAAGATAATATTGTGAGTATTAAAAATTTGCCCTTAAAGTCATTTCTTAATATAAAAAATACTGGTATCAGAAGAACAGAGATTTTTAAAAATGAGATATAAGGAAAACAAAATATAAATGACAGACATAAATCCAACTATTCCAATAATAACATTTCAATCAAGTAGATTATTGTTGTTCAGTCTCACAGTCATGTCTGACCCTTCACAACCCCATGGCCTGCAGCATGACAAGAATCCCTGTCCTTCACTATCTCCTGGACTTTGTTCAAACTCATGTCCATTGTTCAGTGATACCATCCAACCATCTCATCCTCTGTTGTTTCCCTTATCTCTTCCTTCAATTTTTCCCAGCAACATGCTTTTTTGTTTGTTTGTTTTTTCCAATGAGTTGTCTCTTTGCATCAGGTGGCCAAACTATTGGAGCATTCGCTTCATATCAGCCCTTCCAGTGAATATTCAGGGTTGATTTCCTTTAGGATTGCCTGGTTTGGCTCCTTGATAAAAGTCCAATAAAATGGCAGAAATGTTCATATTAGGTAATTTCTCAACATACAAGTGTATAATGCTTACATAAGGTACACTGTACATTTGAATGTACAAATAGAAAGTAAAAGGTTGAGAAAAGACATATCATTCAAATACCAAGCATAGAAAATCGAAGTTACTATGTTAAGATCAGGCTCAACAAACAGTAAGAGAAAAAATAATCACTAGAGAAAACAAAGAATATGTTATATAATAAAAAAGGCAATGTATCAGATTATAA
>SJYQ01104798.1:0-43027 GCA_006410935.1 Redunca redunca | reverse complement strand
ATATAAAACTTGTGGCTTCCCAGGTTGTGCTAGTGGTAAAGAACCCACCTATCAATGCAGGAGACATAAGAGATGCAGGTTCAGTTCCTGGTAGGGAAGATTCCCCTGGAGGAGAGCAGGACAACCCACTCCAGTATTCTTGCCTGGAGGATCCCCAAGGACAGAGGAGCCTAGTGGGCTATAGTCCATAGGGTTGCCCAGAGTCACACACGACTGAAGTAACTTAGCACAGTTTAGCATGCAGCACGCTTCATATGGACATATTGTAATCTATGTGATTAATTCCTCTTGTTGGGCTTATAGATTGTTTCTGGCTTTTCATAGGTAAGCTTTTCTAGGTGAAAAGGTCTAAGCCTTGACTTTAGTTATTAGCACTGTGCATTAGTTTTAAACCATATATTTCGAAAAAACAATCAAATAAACAATATGTTCTATAATAGGAATTGATGTGCCTGTGTCTTGTATAATAGACTTACCCTCTTCCAACAACACAAGAGAAGACTCTACACATGGACATCACCAGATCATCAACACCGAAAAAAGATATACTATATTTTTGTATCCAAAGGTGTAGAAGCTCTATAGAGTCAGCAAAAACAAGACTGGGAGCTGACTGTGGCTCAGATCATGAACTCCTTATTAGCAAATTCAGACTTAAATAGAAGAAAGTAGGGAAGACCATTATACCATTCAAGTATGACCTAAATCAAATCTGAAAGTATAATTAAGTAAAATTGAGAAATAGATTCAAGGGACTAGATCTGATAGAATGCCTGATGAACTATGGATAGAGGTTCGTGACATTGTACAGGAGAAAGGGCGCAAGACAATCCCCAAGAAAAAGAAATGCAAAAAGGCAAACTGGCTGTCCGAGGAGGGCTTACAAATAGATTTGAATAGAAGAGAAGTGAAAAGCAAAGGAGTAAAGGAAAGATATATCCATTTGAATGCAGAGTTCCAAAGAATAGCAAGGAGAGATAAGAAAGCCTCCCTCAGTGATCAATGCAAAGAAATAGAGAAAACAATAAAATGGGAAAGACTAGAGATCTCTTCAAGAAAGTTAAAGATTCCAAGGGAACATTTCATACAAAGATGGGCCCAATAAAGGACAAAATGGTATGGATGGAACAGAAGCAGAAGATATTAAGAAGAGTTGGCAAAGATACACAGGAGAACTGTACAAAAAAGATCTTCACGACCCAGATAATCATGATGGTATTGTCACTCAGCTAGAGCCAGAGATCCTGGAATGTGAAGTCAAGTGGGCCTTAGGAAGCATCACTACGAACAAAGCTAGTGGAGGTGATGGAATTCCAGTGGAGCTATTTCAAATCCTAAAAGATGATGCTGTGGAAGTGCTGCACTCAATATGCCAGCAAATTTGGAAAACTCAGCAGTGGCCATGGGACTGGAAAAGGTCAGTTTTCATTCCTATCCCTTAGAAAGGCAATGCCAAAGAATGTTCAAACTAGGGCACAATTGCACTCATCTCACACAGTAGTAAAGTAATGCTAAAAATTCTCCAAGCCAGACTTCAGCATTGCATGAACCATGAACTTGCAGATTTTCAAAGTTGATTTAAAAAAGGCAGAGGAACCAGAGATCAAACTGCCAACATCCGGTGGATCATCAATAAATCAAGGGAGTTCTGGGAAAACATTTTTCTGCTTTATTGACTATGCCAAAGCCTTTGACTATGTGGATCACAGTAAACTGTGGAAAATTATGAAATAGATAGGAATTACAGACCACCTGACCTGCCTCTTGAGAAACCTGTATGCAGGTCAGGAAGCAACAGTTAGAACTGGACATGGAAAAAGAGACTGGTTCCAAATAGGAAAAGGAGTACATCAAGGCTGTATATTGTCACCCTGCTTGTTTAACTTCTATGCAGAGTACATCATGAGAAATGCTGGGCTGGATGAAGCACCAGCTGGAATCAAGATTGCTGGGCAAAATATCAATAACCTCAGATATGCAAATGACACCAGTCTTATACCATAAAGTGAAGAACTAAAGAGCCTCTGATGAAAGTGAAAGAGGAGAGTGCAAAAGTTGGCTTAATTAAAGCTCAACATTCAGAAAACGAAGATCATGGCATCTGGTTCCATCACTTCATGGAAAATAGATGGAGAAACAGTGGAAACAGTGGCAGACTGTATTTTGGGGGTTCCAAAATCACTGCAGACGGTGACTGCAGCCATGAAATTTAAAGACGCTTACTCCTTGGGTGAAAAGTTATGACCAACATAGACAGCATATTAAAAAGCAGAGAGGTTACTCTGCCAACAAAGGTCCATCTAGTCAAGTCTATGATTTTTTCCCTGTAGTCATGTATGAATGTGAGAGTGGGCTATAAAGAAAGCTGAGTGTTGAAGAATTGATACTTTTGAACTATGGTGTTGGAGAAGACACTTCAGAGTCCCTTGGACTGCAAGGAGATCCAATCAGTCCATCCTAAAGGAAATCAGTCCTGGATATTCTCTGGAAGGACTGATGTTGAAGCTGAAAGTCCAATACTTTGGCTACTTGATGCGAAGAGCTGACTCATTTGATAAGAATCTGATGCTAGGAAAGACTGAAGGTGGGAGGAGAAGGGGATGACAGAGAATGAGATGGTTGAATGGCATCACTGACTCAATGGACATGAGTTTAAGTAAACTCTGTGAGTTGGTGATGGACAGGGAAGCCTGCATTCTGCAGTCCATGGGGTGGCAAAGAGTCAGACATGACTGAGCAACTGAACTAACTAACTCTTAGTAAAATTCTTTGGACAAAATGACAACTTATCTCAGAATAACTAAGGAATAATAAATGTCATTTTTGAGTGTTTAATCTGTATCTGGTATAAGAAGAAAACCTTTATTTTATCTCTGCTGACTTTGACATCCATACTAAGATAGAAGTATCATTATCCCACTTTCTAGATAAAGGAGCTGAGGCTCCAAGGCTTCAGCAAGCTCCTCAGGACATTCCTAGTAAGTGGTGGAGCCCAGATGCAAACCACACCTGTTTCATTCCCAAATTTGTACTCTTAATCATTAGACTGGACACCTAAAAAAGTTTTAGAATGATTGACCACATGAATGAATGAGTGAATGAATGAATGAGTGACCCTATGGAACAAACTACCTTGGTATCATTATGTACTTTTCATGAGAAGGATGGATGCTTGGAGAAGAGTTTCTATGTAAATAAGGAAAGATGTCCCCCTCTGGGCAGGTGCAGCTGTGGTCCAGGGCTTGTGCACAGAGATCATATTTGGTGCACATTTGTCTTTCAGGGCACCACCTGCAAACACTTTTTAGGCTGCAGAGAGAGAGCATCTGACCTCAGGTTCTCTGACTTCATGTTCTTCCCTCCTTCCCTAAAGTCTCACCATTTCTCCACCACATACTCCTCTGTTTCCAAAGAGTTGGCAGCAAACAATCAGGATTTCTAAGCAGGTGGTAAACAGGAAATGTTAAGCACACCTCTGAGTCTATGGAGGTGTGATATGAATAACATTAGCTATGATTTAATGAAAAGTTTGTCTGGCATTATGCTAAACACTTTACAAGCTTTAGTCTCATTTACTAATTAGATGGATAAGGTCATTCCCATTATGCAGATGATGAAGCTGAGTTCCAGAGCATTTCAGGGGCTTTCCCAGGCTTATGTAACCAGTATACTGCACCTCAGGCTCCATGTCCTCTGAGCGGCCACGGAATACTGTGGTTGTCAGAATTCTCCTGGCACCCTTCCATTCTTCTCTACCATCATCCACTGGAGACTTTTCTCTGAACATTCTGGATCTGCCTTCTAAAAGTCTAGGGTACATGACTGACCATGCTCAGGGTGTTCATCCTTAAGACACTAATCCTGAGGTGTCGTGGGTATTTTCCCATAAGGTTCTGATTGTTTCTATTTTATTAATCAATTCTTCCTTGTTGACTAGAATTGGATGCAGAATCGTGGTCTTTCTGTAACTTCTGGGAGATAAAAAAACTCACCAGCAAATTGCAAATTCATCAGCTGACCTGCTTTCTGCAAGGTACATCTACCAGTTATATTCAAGGTGGTTGAAGGTGCATATTTTTCTGACACATCCTCTGAGCTGATTCCGTTACTTGTGTTAGAAAAGCATCGTCCATATTTTCTTTGTGTTGTGGAGATGAGATCTGTGGTATTTTTTTCCTCTTTTTTTTTTTGCCACTTTATTTTTTTTTTAATTGAAGTAGAATTGCTTTATAGAATTTTGTGGTTTTCTGTCATTCATCAACAAGTATTTTTCCCCTTTATTTTTGTTAATCTTTCTCCCAGTTCTTACACAAATGCCTGTCACTTGGCTTCTTCTATCCTCATCTCTCTGGCTTCCTAGGGTCTCCCAACACATGTGAGACTCCCATCATGGAGTACAAGCTCATGCACACTTTCCCAGGAAAAGGTTGAGCTTTGTTTTAAAAATATCAGATTAGATTGGAGTGGTGGCGATGTGGAAGGGTCTGTTAATAAAGGCATTCCTCTGACTACAGAATCAAGACAAGAAGATGTTAGAAGACCCTGATTAGACAGAGAGGTTGAGAAATTTGGGGAAAATGAGAATTGGGGAAAGAAGATGTTGCTAGTGTCAAAAACCAAAATCTTTCTTACTTTGCAAAGTTGCCGTATGCTTGTGTATTCTGTTTTTATCAGTCAGTTAACACTCACAGAGCAGAGCTTCATGAATCAATATTTGTAATCCTATGCTTTGAAACCAGTTGGAAAAATCGGACTTTTTTTTTCTTGGGCTCCAAAATCACTGCAGATGGTGACTGCAGCCATGAAATTAAAAGAAACTTAGTCCTTGGAAAAAAGTTATGACCAACCTAGATAGCATATTCAAAAGCAGAGACATTACTTTGCCAACTAAGGTCCATCTAGTCAAGGCTATGGTTTTTTCTGTGGTCATGTATGGATGTGAGAGTTGGACTGTGAAGAAGGCTGAGCAACAAAGAATTGATGCTTTTGAACTGTGGTGTTGGAGAAGACTCTTGAGAGTCTCTTGGACTGCAAGGAGATCCAACCAGTCCATTCTGAAGGAGATCAGCCCTGGGATTTCTTTGGAAGGAATGATGCTAAAGCTGAAACTCCAGTACTTTGGCCACCTCATGCGAAGAGTTGACTCATTGGAAAAGACTCTGATGCTGGGAGGGATTGGGGGCAGGAGGAGAATGACCGAGGATGAGATAGCTGGATGGCATCACTGACTCGATGGATGTGAGTCTGAGTGAACTCCAGAAGTTGATGATGGACAAGGAGGCCTGGCGTGCTGCGATTCATGGGGTCGCAAAGAGTCGGACACGACTGAGCGAGTGAACTGAACTGAACATGAAAACAATAAGAGTAACATAAAAATAATCTGTTTAAATTTATACTCTATAATATGCTAATTTTCTGATCTTGAATTAGTTTAACACCTTTTATTCTCCATTTCTTCGTGTGTATAATATGGAAAAAATGTTCCTAATTGAGCTAAAACCAAGTTTCTTATAGAATATTTTACAAGGGATTCCTAAATATATTTAAGGATTGAGAAACCTCCTTCTTCAATATTAAATGGAAATTTTAGTTTTAAGATCAGCTATAAAGGGCTTTATGGTAAAAACCTATCTGATTTTAAAATTTGTCACTGTTATTTGTGGACTGTGAGATACATTATTTTCATGTTTTAGCATCGGTTTTTTTTAATCTTTAATATGGGAATACCATTCACTTTCCTTATGGTGAGGTTTAAGTGAGGTCATGCCTTTGAATGTGTCTATGGTATTTTAGGGCTTCCCAAGTGATGCTGAGGTAAAGACCACTCCTGCCATTGCTGGAGAGGTAAGAGATACAGGTTCGCTCCCTGGGTCAGGAAGATCCCCTGGAAAAGAGCATGGCAATGCACTCCAGTATTCATGCCTGGAGAATCCCAAGGACAGAGGTGCCTGGCGGGATGTGGTCCATAGGGTCACAAAGAGTTGAATGTGGTTGTATGGATGTGAGAGTTGGACTGTGAAGAAAGCTGAGGGCTAAAGAATTGATGCTGTTGAACTGGTATTGGAGAAGACTCTTGAGAGTCCCTTGGACTGCAAGGAGATCGAACCAGTCCATTCTAAAGGAGATCAGTTCTGGGTGTTCTTTGGAAGGACTGATGCTAAAGCTAAAACTCCAATACTTTGGCCACCTGATGCGAAGAGTTGACTCATTGGAAAGTCTCTGATGCTGGGAGGGATTGGGGGCAGGAGAAGGGGACGACAGAGGATGAGATGGCTGGATGCCATCACTGACTCAATGGACATGAGTTTGAGTAAACTCCGGGAGTTGGTTATGGACAAGGAGGACTGGCATGCTGCAATTCATGGGGTCGCAAAGAGTCAGACAAGACTGAGTGGCTGAACTGAACTGAACTGAAAGCTACTTAACATACATGATGCATGGTATTTTAGGCATCCATTGAAAGTCTTTTTTTTTTTTTTTTCAGCTATTTTGGTGGAGGAGAGTTATGAGGAAAACCAGTGAACGAAAGTTGTTAAGACTGAAAGTTAAGAAAGATAAGTGTTTTGAATCTGAGATCAGCTGGCTTGGTGAACTTGGGTCACTTAACCACTCTGATTTCAGTTACTTCTTCCATAAAAGTGGGCTGTATTACCTGTATCACACTGAAGGAACTGCACGACTAAAAAGAACTCTACAAAGTCTAAAAGCCCATGTCACTGTTTGCTTTAAACATTGCTCAGCATTTTGATGCTTGCCAGATGAACTGCTATCTCTTTCACCCACTCCAGCTGTGGGAGTCTGAGACATTTCTGCTTGGGTGAAGACGTTTTTCCAGATTTTGCTCACCTGTTTGTAATTTTCTTCTTATAAGACAATAACTATATTTCAAAACAAAACAAATAAAAAACATAATGCCAAGAACAAAAACCAAAACCTGCAATACACGTAGTGTCTGCTGTCAGCATCTGAGCCCACCCCAAACGCAGTGCAGATAATAGCTAGACCTTGAGGCTTAATTAGCTTTCAAGGTTTTGCTGGATAGGAATCCTGGAAAATTGGTTTGGGAGGAGATGAGTGATCATGGAGCTTGAACACGTACTTGAAATGCTTTTGGAAAGACAGCCAAGGTCCCAGCCACCCAGCAGCTGGAACAGAGAGAGAGAGGGCAGGCTTTGAGCTCCTTACCGTGGCATCTTCCCCAGCACAGTGCTTGAGGACCTTCCGCCCACCGGGATGCCTGTCTGCCCAGCCAGTCACATCGTAGACCTTGCGATTGATCACCAGCCACTGATCAGTCTCCTGATTGTGTCTCTGGATCTCCTGCCAGGTGTACGTGTTGAGGCTGCTTCTGGGCAAGTTGCACTTTGCATTTGCCTCCTGCCTTGCAGAGAGCTTGGCTTTCCCACTTGCTCCTGGTTTCCCATTTGCCTGATGCTTCGCACCTAGGTCCAGCTGGTTCTCTACAAGGCTCCCATTGCCCTCAGGCTTACCTTCAAATGTCATTGTCTTTGTACTTCTAGAATTTCTGGCTTGACACCTGGAATTTCTAATTCTCACCTGATTGAACTACAGAATGACCTTTTCCCTCTCCTTTTATTCCTTGAAGTAAGAAGCCTACACAGAAAACTGTTTAGCCTACTTGACTCTTGGCAAACCTGATAGTGAGCTCCTTCCCAGCTTCTCGCTTCTCTGTCCTGATGAAGACTGCACTACCTTTCCCTGCACCCCGGAACGTTGGTCTACCTTTCTCTCTTCTCTCTCTCTGCTGGCTGATCTTTTAGCAGAGTTCTTATTCATCATTAAGTGTCCCTTAGTCAAGAGCTGGAGCCAATCACAGCCCAGAGGATGGTGTGGCCTGACCCCTGGGAGGAGGGGCTGGGCTCCTTCTTTGCTGACTGCCTGCACTGGCATCATGCTGGGTCAGGCTCATTAGCTCTCCCCCATTGAAAGGAAGAGTTGTTTTAATCCAACACATGAGCAGAAGCTTGCAAAACCTCTAGGAGGCTATGAACGCCTCCTGGAATTGGGAAATGTTCTTTCTTTATTGTTGTTAAGATTGGAAATTTTCCTTTTATTCTGCTTTTCTCAGATTACTTAAAAAAATTTTTTTTTAAATTTGAACTGAAGGATAGTTGCTTTACAGAATTTTGTGGCTTTCTGTCATACATCAATAAGAATCAGCCACAGGTACGACCATATCCTTTGTGTCTCCCTCCCCATCCCACCCTTTTAGACTGTCATAGAACCCCTGTTTGAATTCCCTCAGTCATACAGCAAATTGTTCTTTTGACAGCTGTTATTTCTCCCTAAGGGTTTTAAATTTCTGAAAAAAGCATTTTTGACTTTAAAATGTTTGTAACACCCTGTTGAGGTTACGTTGGTTTATAACATTATATAAATTTCAGGTGTGGAAAATTATAATTCAACTTCTGAAGCAGTATAGCATGCTCACCCCCAAAAGTTTTATTTTCCATCAGTCGCCATACAGCTGACCTTCACCCGTTCCACCATCCTCCCCGCACTCCCACTCGAGGAGCCACTGCACTGATGTTTGTTTTTAACACTTCACGTTTGTATCCAGAAAGGAGTGAAGTCATATGATAGCTGTCTTTCTCTGCTTGATTTTTTTCACTTAGTATAATATTCTCAAGAACATGAAGTTGCTCAGTTGTGTCCAAGTCTTTGCAACTCCATGGACTGTAGCCTACCAGGGTCCTCTGTCCATGGGATTTTCCAGGCAAGAATACTGGAGTGGGTTGCTGTCTCCTTCTCCAGGGGATCTTCCCAATCCAGGGATTTAACCTGGGTCTCCCCCACAATGTGGGCAGATGCTTTGCCATCTGAGCCACCAGGGAAGCCCAAATTCTCAAGGGCCATCCCTATTTCCAAAAGTGTGAAGATTTCATCTTTCAATCATTTTAATTATCTTTTAATGATTTCTGATAATTTTTGTATGTTTTGTTTTCTTTGCTTTATTCTTCAGTTTCCACTCTGCTTTGGTTTTATTTATTTATTTTAGGTTTTTAAAAATTNTTTTAGGTTTTAAAAAATTGTTTGATTTCTTTTTTGGTTTCTTTAGTTTCTTTAGTTCTCTTGTGTTTTGTTTTGTTTTTGGTTCTGTTTTCATTTCTTTTGTGTATATGTTACTTTGTTCTTGTTTCTATTTACAATTTGAGGTTTTGTCTTTTCTATCTCTTTTCCTTTTCTTTAACCCTCATTGTGGTTTTCATCTGCATTTCCCTGATGACTGACGATGTTGAGCATCTTTTCATATATCTGTTGGCCACCTGCATGTCTTCTTTGGGAAAACATCTATTCATTTCTCCTGCCCATATTCTAACTGGGTTTGTTTTTTGGAGGTTGGGTTATATTAGCCGTCCATGTTGTTTGGATCCCTTTTTGCTCATATCATTTGCAAATATTTTCTTCCATTCAGTACGTTGTCTTTTTTGTTCCGTTGGTGNATTCAGTACGTTGTCTTTTTTGTTCCATTGGTGGTTTCCTTTGCTGTGGGAAGCTTTTAAGCAGGTCCCGTTTGCTTATTATCATTTATTTGTTTTATCTTTTGCTGTGCTTGGTCTTCATTGCTGAGCACGGGCTTTCTCTAGTTGCAGTGAACAAGGGATACTCTTTGTTGAAGTGGCTGTTCTTGCTGTGCAGTATGGACTCTAGGCACACAGGCTTTAGCGGTTGTGTTGTTGGTCCTAGAGTGTGGGCTCAGTAGTTGTGGTGTAGCTGTGGCTTAGTTATTCCATGGCATGTGGGATCCTCCTGGACAAGGGATTGAATCTGTGTCCCTGGCATCGGCAGGCAAACCCCTAACTGCTAGAGCACCAGGGAAGTCTCCTGTGTGTTTATTTTTGCTTTTATTTATTTTATTTTATGTTGTTCAGTTGTTCAGTCATGTCCAACTCTTTGTGACCCCATGGACTGCAGTACGCCAGGCTTCCCTATCCTTTGACATCTCCCAGAGCTTGCTCAAACTCATGTCCATTGTACATGTGTGTACTTGTATGCTCACCCAAGTTCATGCCCAAGTTCAAGAAGAATGAAAGCAGAGAAGCCAGTTAAGTAGCTCTTGCAGTTCCAGGGGAGAGGTGGTGATGGATTGCACATGAGGAGTTGCAGTAAAAGTGGAGAGATTGTGCAAATGAATTTATTCTTTAAGATTCTTCTCTGATATATTGCTTTTCTAACAAGGAAAAAAGTTGAATTTTTAAAAGTCAGGTCTTTATTCCATGTAGCTATTTCCCCATACTCCAACAATACCCAATGATTAATCCCACCAGAATGCTGATTAGGTTAAATCACTAATAATTGCTGCTTTTTAAACATCAAGCAAGTCAAATATAATTAGTGTCTTATGGCTCAGTGTAAGAGACAAAATTCATCTGAACATGCTCACGTTGAGCATCTATTTTGTGCCGCCCTTGTGCTGGTTCCTACAACGTTGTATGTGTTCATTTTAATCACCTGAGTTTCACCCAGGGACACTTACTAAGGATCTAACCACCAATTCAGTGACTGGAAAATTTTAATAGAGCCCTATTTTTACAGAAGAAGCAAGATTGGGGTCCTTGGCAAAGCTAGAAATGAAAGAATCCACAAAGATAGTGTTTTGGGGATGGATTTTTCTGGTTCAAAATGATAATGTCCTCATGGTTGTTAATTGACTGAAGAGATAAAGGATTGGCAGGAATAGAAACAATTCTCTAACTCCTGCTAAAACCTAAGGGAGCATTGGTCTCATCCCTTGAGCCAAAGTCTTAAGAATACACAGGAAATAATTCTAAAGTTGGAATTTAGCTGTCTCTATGGTGTGGAGTTGTGTTTTTGAGATTGGTTCATGTTTTGGAACATTATTCTGAAAGAATGAAGCTGGATTCTGGTTTACGGACTCCATGGTGGGGACTGGGCTGAATGACAGGAAGAGCCAGCAGAAATCTTCTATGACACCAGGCAGAACGGGTAATTCTTGGTGGGAGTGTATGATTATGTGAAAGCAGCGTGTGGTTTTGTGAAGAAAGGAATTTCCTCAGCTAAGCCTATGGCATCCACCATGACTTTATCAGCAACGTGAACTTTGAACTTACTCCTTGGCACCTGGGCCACATTCAGACCACGATATTTGTGGTATGATGATAACAAAGTGGGCTTTCCTCTCACAAGTAAAAGGAAAACCCCAGGAACAGCACATTTGTTTGAAATAATGGTGATGAGGATTTGACAGTGGTAACGATAATAAAACGTTTATTAAGCACCAAAGATGTGCCAGCAGCATTCTAAACCCTGCACGTGCATTGGAAAAGTTAATCCTCACAACAGTCCTATGGGACAAGCACTAAATGCTTTAGTAACTTGCTCTTATTTTCACAGCTCACAGTGGCAGGACTGGCAAGTCACTTACACGATGACTAGCCTTCTGGCCATAGTTACACTTCTCAGCCGTGAAACTTCCTCCTGTTGCACAAAAACTTTGTTTCTACAGTATACTTTGTTTGGGAACCTTCTCACTTTACCTGGCCAGGAAAACATCCATGTATCCATTAAGACTCATTTAAGGAATCGTGTGAAGGTTTCTTTAACTCTCTTGTGTTTTCTTCATACTTAGTATATTTCACTACACACTAATGTTCATTATGTGCCTGTTTGGTGGCTCAGACGGTAAAGCGTCCACCTGTAATGCAGGCAACCTGGGTTTGATCCCTGGCTCAGGAATGTGCCCTGGAGAAGTAAATGGCAACCCACTCCAGTACTGTTGCTTGTAAAATTCCATGGACAGAGGAGCCTTGGAGACTACAGTTCATGGGGTTGCAAAAGAGTCGGACATGACTGAGCAACTTCACTTCACTTCACTTCAGGGACTACTGATGAACGGATCACATGTATGTAAAGAATAGCACAAACTGATTGCTCTGCTTTTAAAATTTCCTGGTGAAAAATCAGTTACCACCATCCTTCAATAAAGAAAATAACAATTCTTACTTTTGGCTCAGAAGTTTCAAGGCACTATCTAATCAGAATGTAAGACAAACCCCACTTTTATGTGTGAGGGCACGAGTCAGTAACATGACAAGGCCAAGGAACGTGGGTTTTTTTTGAAAACACTGTTTTTATCATTGTAAGCTGGCCAGTTTATCCTGACCCTTTCTGTTTGCTTTCCACAGACTTAGTTTTAGTTCAAGATAAACTGGAAGCTGACACTCTGACCATAAACATAAATTGTACCATTGGGAATTACGAATGGGTCTGTAATTAGAGATTCAGAAAGTCGTGGTCCTGGTAGCTGCCTATTCAAACAGGTGGTGCCTAAACTGTGATAAACAGAGTCCCTTGGACTGCAAGGAGATCCAACCAGTCCATCCTCAAGGACATCGGTCCTGGGTGTTCATTGGAAGGACTGATGTTGAAGCTGAAACTCCAATACTTTGGCACCTGATGGGAAGAGCTGACTCATTTGAAAAGACCCTGATGCTGGGAGAGATTGAGTACAGGAGAAGGGGATGATAGAGGATGAGATGGTTGGATGGCATCACTGACTCAATGGACATGGGTTTGGGTGGACTCCAGGAGTTGGTGATGGTCAGGGAGGCCTGGTGTGCTGCAGTTCATGGGGTTGCAAAGAATCAGACACAACTAAAAGACTTCATTTTCACTTTTCACTTTGATGCATTGGAGAAGGAAATGGCAACCCACTCCAGTGTTCTTGCCTGGAGAATCGCAGGGAGAGCCTGGTGGGCTGCCAACTATGGGGTTGCATAGAGTCGGACATGACTGATGTGACTTAGCAGCAGCAGCAGCATGTCCATTGGGCCAGTGTTGCTATCCAAGCATCTCATCCTCTGTTGCCCCCATCTCCTGCCCTCAATCTTTCCCAGAATCGGGATCTTTTCCAATGAGTCATCTCTTCACATCAGGTGGCCAGAATAGTGCAGCTTCAACTTCAGCATCAGTCTTTATAATGCATATTCACAGTTAATTTCCTTTAGGATTGACTGGTCTGATCTCCTTGCTGTCCAAGAGACTCCCAAGAGGCTTCTCCAACACCACAGTTCAAAAGCAGCAATTCTTCAGTGGTCAGCCTTCTTTATGGTCCAAATCTCACATTCATACATGACTACTGGAAAAATCATAGTTTCACTATATGAACCTTTGCTGGCAAAATGATGTCTCTGCTCTTTCATATGCTCTTTAACGGGTTTGTCATTGCTTTTCTTCCAAGGAATAAGTGTCTTAATTTCGTGGCTGTAGTCATCATTTGCAGTGATTTTGGAGCCCAAGGAAATAAAATTTGTCACTGTTTCTGGTTTTTCCTCCTCTATTTATCATGAAGTGATGGAACTGGATGCCACGATCTTTGTTCTTTGAATGCTGAGTCTTAAGCCAGCTTTTTCACTCTCTTTTTCACTTTCATCAAGAGGCTCTTTAGTTCCTCTTCACTTTCTGCCATTAAAGTAATATCATCTGTGTGCATGAGGTTGTTATTTCTCCTGGCAATCTTGATTCTGGCTTGTTCACCAAGCCTGGCATTTCACATGACATACTCTGCATAGAAGTTAAACAAGCAAGGTGAAAATATACAGCCTTGATGTAATCCTTTCCCTATTTTGAACCAATCCATTTCCCCATCCTGTTCTGTTACTTCTTGTCCTACATACAGGAGGCAGGTAAAATGGTCTAGTATTCCCATCTCTTTAAGAATTAGCCAGTTGTTGTGATGCACACAGTCAAAGGCTTCAGTGTAGTCAATGAAGCAGAATAGATGTTTTTCTAGAATTCCCTTGCTTTATCTATGATCCAACAGCTTTTGATAATTTGATCTCTAGTTCCTCTGCCTTTTCTAAATCCAGCTTGTACATTTGGAATTTCTTGGTTCACATACTGCTGAAGACTTGCTTGAAGGATTTTGTGCATTACCTTGCTAGCTTGTGAAATGAGTGCAATTGTATGGTAGTTTGAACATTGCTGATTAGCTGGATGCATTGCACAACCATTTTTCTTTTTGGGGTCTCCATGTCCTTATCTCACATTGAGTGATGCATTAATGTATTTCTCAAGGACTCAGGGGCCCCAAAGAATACTGAATTAGAAATCAAAAGCTATTTTTTGGCTGATTATTGAACAGTGTATTGGATAATATCTGAAATTCCTTCTGGCTCTTAGATAAAAAGAAGCCCTATCTGTTTTCCTTGCTCTGATAAAATTAGGTCTTCACTGTTCTCCCTTAACCACAGACAAAGTGTACTTATGATTCTGCTCTATTGTGTATGGGATTAAATCTTCAGATAACATGAGATTTCATAATAAATATTTATCTCCTGTGCCAATCATCCTGCTTGGCTTTCTTAGAGGATACGCAGGAAAGGCACAGTGTGTGATCTCTGCTCACAGTGGTTTCCCATCTGCCCCCTCTTAGACTTTCTTCACTCCTGTTATGGTCTGTGTGTGATGTCACAAAGAAGTCACCATGCCCAGGTTAGTCCCTGCCATCCTGCCTTTCTTTTCTTTTTTCTTTTAATTTTTATTTTTACTTTATTTTACTTTACAATACCGTATTGGTTTTGCCATACATTGACATGAATCCACCATGGGTGTACATGAGTTCCCAATCCTGAACCCCCTTCAAACTCCCCCCCACCCCGGCCCACCCATATCATCTCTCTGGATCATCCCTGTGCACCAGCCCTAAGCATCCTATATCCTGTATTGAACAGAGACTGGAGATTCGTTTCTTACATGATAGTATACATGTTTCAGTTCTATTCTCCCAAATCATCCCACCCTCTCCCTCTCCCTGAGTCCAAAAGTCCATCTATACATCTGTGTCTCTTTTGCTGTCTCGCATACAGGGTTATCATTACCATCTTTCTAAATTCCATATATATGTGTCAGTATACTGTATTGGTGTTTTTCTTTCTGGCTTACTTCACTCTGTATAATAGGCTCCAGTTTCATCCACCTCATTAGAACTGATTCAAATGTATTCTTTCTAATGGCTGAGTAATACTCCATTGTGTATATGTACCACAGCTTTCTTATCCATTCATCTGCTGATGGACATCTAGGTTGTTTCCATGTCCTGGCTATTATAAACAGTGCTGCAATGAACATTGGGGTACACGTGTCTCTTTCAATTCTGGTTTCCTCGCTGTGTGTGCCCAGCAGTGGGATTGCTGGGTCATAAGGCAGTTCTATTTGCAATTTTTAAAGGAATCTCCACACTGTTCTCCTAGTGGCTGTACTAGTTTGCATTCCCACCAACGGTGTAGGAGGGTTCCCTTTTCTCCACACCCTCCCCAGCATTTATTGCTTGCAGACTTTTGGATCGCAGCCATTCTGACTGGTGTGAAATGGTGCCTCATTGTGGTCTTGATTTTCATTTCTCTGATAATGGGTGATGTTGAGCATCTTTTCATGTGTTTGTTAGCCACCCGTATGTCTTCTTTGGAGAAATGTCTATTTAGGGCACTCCTACTCTTTCTTCGGAGTTCAGATAAGCACACGCTTCTGCTGCCTCGCGCTCAGTCTTGATGGAGCTGAAGCTCCTTGTTTGTGCCCTGCTATCCCTTCCTGCCATGAGGTCGCCGCTTTGGTCGCGTCTTGTTTGTGTTGCCGTCACCACAGCTGTCTCTTTCCTCCTCTAGATCATCAATGGTTTGAAGGCAGGGAGCATGCCTTTTTCACGTCTGCATTTTTCAAAGCAGGCACTAACTAGTGTTCAGTATTTGCTTACAGAGTGAATGACTGGTTCAGTGGAAAGCTAAGACCCAGAGTTGTGTACACTCTACTCTGTCATATATACTTTCTGTGATGGAGATGAAGGGGGTGAGTGCAAGTCCCACTTAAACTAACCCCCCAGCTCCTATCTCACCTTAGCAGTGCTAAGCCTTGTGACTGATGTCAGTGTTATCCCTGATTGTTCTTTCTCACCTGATGAGGAGTGTCCTTAGGTCTTTAATTCTAGGTGCACTCATTTATCTTTTGATGTGCTGTTAACATTCTTGTATCATTTACATAATCTTTAAGTCTGATGATAATTGCAAAGTCTGCTAAGTAAATTCTCATGAAGAGCAAAAGGTGATTTCTGAAGGCCTAACAAACTCTTCAGGTGACAAACTAAAGACCCAAACTGTGGTTTTTTAAGATGCATTTGCTGTTGCAAGTGGCAGATTCATGCCTTTGCATTCAGTACTGCAGTTGATCTTCTGATTCTCATAGTTGTTTTTACCTTTTATTGCACAACTGCTGTGTTTCAAAATGTTAATTGCAATTTCTCAGCCAGTCTTAACAGTTGATCCTTAACCCCATTGCAGATGAGTTTCAGAATAGATATGAACAGCTCAAAGTAACAGCTGGAAAGTGACTCAATTAGGTTTTGAACTTGGTTGTGGTTGGCTTCATAGCTGAAGCGCTTTCTGTTTTGACAAAGTGTTATTCCACTATGACTGATTTTGTTCATACCAGTTTATTGTCAACCTGCATCCTAATGACCCTCCGACTTTCCCCCTGAGTTTGAGCAGAGCTATTGGGTATTTCAGAAAGGAATCTTTCTTCAATTTGTGACATCTATGGGGAAAAAAAACAAAAACAAACAAACAAACAAACAAAAACAAGTAAAAGTAGAACTACCACATTAACCATTAGTTTTACTCCTGGGTATATACCCAAGGAAAACAAAACCACTAATTCCAAAATGGTATATGCATGGGAATGCTCACTGCAACATTGTTTATAGCCAAGCCATGGAAGCAACCTATATGCCCATCCATAGATAGATGAATAGATAAAAATGTAACATATGGGGAAGTTTTATAATCATAGTCTCAATTTCAATGCTTGTGATTAGTCTGTTTATATTTTCTATTTCATCATGCTTCAGTCTTGGGAGATTGTTCATGTCTAAGAATTTGTCCACTTATTTTATTGGCATGTTGTTTGTAGTTGCTTGCAATAGTCTCTTATGATTCTTTTTATTTCTAGGGCGTCTGTTGTAACTTCTTTTTCATTTATCTCTTCATCAGTTTGAGCCCACTTCCTTTTTTTCTTGATGAGTCTGGCTAGAGGTTGATCAACTTTGTTTATCTTCTAAAAGAACCACTTCTAGTTTCACTGAGTTTTTTTTCTATCGTTTTCTTCATTTCTATTTCATTTATTTTTGTCCTGATCTTTTTGATTTCTTCCCTTCTGCTAACTTTGAGTTTTGCTCGTTCTTTCTCTATTCCTTTAAGTATAATGTCAGGTTTTCCCTTAGGTTTGTGACTTTCCTTCCTTCCTGAGGTAAGATTGTATCACTATAGGTTTTCCTCTTAGAACTGCTTTTGCTGCATCCTATCGGTTTTGGATGATTGTGCTTTCATTTTCATTTGTCTCTAAGTGTTGTTTGATTTTCTGTTTTATTTCTTCTGTGATCCACTAGTTGTTTAGTAGCATATTATTTAACCTCCACCTGCTTTACAGTTTTTTTTTTTTTCCTCTTGTAGTTGATATCTAATCTCATAGCATTGTGGTTGGGGCAGATGCTTGATGTGATTTTGATTTTCTTAAATTTACTGAGGTTTGCTTTGTGGCCCAGCATGTGGTGAATCTTGGAGAATGTTCCCTTGTGCACATGAGAAGAATGTGTATTCTGCTACTTTTGAGTGGAATGCTCTGTAAGTATCAATTATGTCTATTTGGCTTAACAAGTTACTTAATTTCTGTGTTTCCTTATTTGTTTTCTGGATGATCTGTCCACTAAAGTGTTACTGTCATTTCCCCCTCTCCTTTTTTGGCTGTATTTGTCTTACGTATTGGGATGCTTTTATGGTGGGTGCGTATATGTTTACAGTTATTGTATCTTCTTGTTGGGTTGGCCACTTGATCATTACGTAGTGTCCTCCTTTGTCTTTTTTAATGGTCTTTATTCTAACGTCTGTTTTGTCTCCTGTGAGTATTGCCACTGCACCTTTCCTTTGATTCACATGTGCGTGGACTCCCCTTTTCCATTTCTTCACTTTCAGTCTGTGTTTGTCCCTGGGACTGAAGCAGGCTCTTAAAAACAACATGTATACGGGTCTTGTGTCTTTATCAATTCAGCCAGTCTGTGTCTTTTGGTTGGAGCAGTTAATCCATTTATGTTTAAAGTAGTTATTGATGTCCGTGTTCTTATTGCCATTTTTGGTAACTGTTTTGGATTTGTTTCTGTAGACTTTCCCCTCCTTTCCTCTTTTTCCTCTTCTCTTGTGATTTGATGGCTAACTTCAGTGTCATGTGTGAGTTCCTTTATTTGTGTGTGCATCTGTTGTATTGGGTTGGCCAAAGTGCTCATTTGGATTTGTCTGAGGATCTGAACGAACTCTTTGGCCAACCCAATAGATTTTTGGTTTCAGGTTACCATGAGGTTTTGATATAGCAGTCTATATATAAACAAGGTTGCTATAAGTTGTTGGTCTTTTAATTCTAAATTCATTTCCAATACTGCATTTCTGCTCTCCTCTATCACAGTTGCTGCTTTTCATATTATATTTGTGTGCAAATTATTTCACACCTTTCCAGTAGTCATGTAGAAATGTGGAGTTGGACCATAATGTAGGTTGAGCGCTGAAGAACTGATGTTTTCAAACTGTGGTGTAGGAGAAGACTCTTGAGAGTCCCTTGGACATCAAGGAGATCAAACCAGTCAATCCTAAAGGAAATCAACTCATTGGAGGGGAATGGAGAGGAAATTCTTAAGGAAATCCCTCATTGGAGGGACTGATACTGAAGCCTAAACTCCAATACTTTGGCCACCTAATGGAAAGAGCCAAGTCTTTGGAAAAGACTCTGGTGCTGGGAAAGATTGAGGGCAGGAGAAGAAGGGGGAACAGAGGATAAGATGGTTGTATGGCATCATTGACTCAATGGACAGGAGTTTGATCAAACTCTGACAGATAGTGAAGGACAGGAAAGCCTGGCATTCTGCAGTCCGTGAGGTCACAAAGAATCAGGCACGGCTTGGCAACTAAACAATGGCAACAACTCTATGTTCGCCTTTACTGGTGAGCTTTTCCATTTGTAATTTTCTTGTTTCTGACTGTGATCTTGTGTGTGTGTGTGTGTTTAGAGAAGTTCCTTTAACATTTGTTTGCAAAGCTGTTCTGGTGGTGCTGAATTGCCTTAGCTGTCACTTGTCTGTAAATCTTTTGATTTCTCCATCAAACTGGAGTGTGAGCCTTGCTGGTTAGAGTATTCTTTGTTCTAGGGTCTTTCATTTCATTATTTTAATATGTCATCCCACTCCCTTTTGGCCTATAGAGTTTCTGCTGATAAATCAGCTGATAATCTTATGGAGTTCCCCTTGTGTATTATCTGTTGCTTTTCCCTTGTTGCTTTTAATAAATTTCTTTGCCTTCAGTTTTGGTCAGTTTGCTTACTATGTGTCTCAGTGTGTTCCTATTTGGGTTTATTCTGCCTGGGACTCTGCTGCCTGGACTTAGGTGAATGTTTCCTTTCTCATATTGGGGAAGTTTTCAGCTATTGTATCTTCAAATACTTTTTCAGGTCCTTTCTCAGGTTATTTGTTTAATCTTAACAGCATGACTTGCCTCATATAGGAAGCATTTGGAGTTGTTTTTCAGTCACATTTGGAGTAAGAATTAAATAAAATTTATTAACTTTTCCAAAGGCCACTTTCCTACTCCCTAGATTGACCTTCTACATTTAATAAGACTTTCAGTGTTTCCCCTGCCTCTTTGCAATCTCACTCTGGTTTTGTTCCACAACAGACAGAAACTGAAGAACCATGGCCTCTCTAAGAGGCAAGCTCAGGGGGAAGCAGCTCTGCGGCTGCTTGCACTTGGTGTCAGATAATCACTCATAATTCATCTGCACATCTTATCAGAAAGGAGTCTGATTATCTTCTCCCTCTAAACATTCTCTGGAGAGAAAACTTTTCACCCCTCCCTAAGGAAAGTAATAACTTTGAGCTTAATTTCACCTTAGGGAAGCAGGAGAGAAAGTATTTTTTTCATGTAAATAGTTTTTTTTTTTTAACCCTGGTTTTCTCATTTTATAGAGGTTTTCTCATTTTATAGACATATTTAAAGTACTTAGACCCTAAACACAGTATGCTATCAAGGAAGCCCAATATGTGTTCAGTGGTGTAAGTTAAGTTCTAATTCCCTTGAACTCCATTTCTCCCCGTCTAAGCTGACTGGGGGAGGCTTAACTTAAACTGTATATTATGATGTCATATTACATGACATTTTCTGTGTGTGTTTGTCTGTGTGTGTGTCTATAAGTGTGTATAGCTTTAGCATAATGAGGTGGAGAGAAGTGTTTTTTCCCAATCACTTTGGCTAATGTCACCAGCTTAGAGGAGTAATTCAGGCCTCTCAATGGCAAAGTTTCCAGTGTTCACTATCTGGTTGATTACTTCAGTTTCCTGCTACACAGATGTAGACTGAATTAATGAGTTGTACAAACTGGGAGATTTATATACAATATTACAGACATTGTACAGGGTAGTCTTTAAAGATTCTGCTTTGCACTTAGGAGCTTACCAGAGATGTCCAAGATGCGAATTTGGAGAGACATTTGCTTTCTGTGAGATCCGTTCCTGGCCCCCTACATGTGTTATATTTCTCACCTACCTGGTGTTTGAGGAAATAGAGTTTTGTGCAGGTGCTTTCATGGGTCAGGGAGTTGGAGATGATCAAATGATTCATTTCAAGGCAAGGGACTGAAATCAACCCTCTGATTGTCCTCAATTGGAATCTTTTTTTTTTTTTTAACCCAGAATGAAGAAAACTGATTTCTGATAAGCCAGAGCAGTAAGCAAAGAGTATATGAGGTGAACGTGGAGTATTACTGCATTAGACAGTTAAAAGTACAAGGCAGGGAATGTGCCTTGTTCAAATTTGTACCTTGCAGTACCATATAGCAGGCAATCAACTGATGGTATTTTTCAGTATCCATAATAGCAATGGCTTTAGCTTAAAAAACACTTTGAAATGCACCAGTGTCTTTAATATTTATTAATACAAATGCCAGTAGATCAAAGCTTGGTTTATGATCCTTAATTTGCAAATAAGGAAACAGACTTTGATAATTTAAGAAATTGCTCCAAGTCACAGATCAGTTCAGTTCAATTGCTCAGTTGTGTCCAATATTTGTGACCCAAAGGACTACAGCACACCAGGCTCCCCTGTCTATCACCAACTCCTGGAGCTTGCTCAAATTCATGTCCATCAAGTCACTGACGCAATCCAACTATCTGATCCTCTGTCATCCCTTTCTCTTCCTACCTTCAAACTTTCCCAGCATCAGGGTCTTTTCCGATGAGTCAGTTCTTTGCATCAGATGGCCAAAGTATTGGAGTTTCAGCTTCAACATCAGTCCTTCCAATGAATATTCAGGACTGATTTCCTTTAGGATTGATCGTTTGGATCTCCTTGCAGTCCAACGAACTCTCAAGAGTATTCTCCAATATCACAGTTCAAAATCATCAGTTCTTTGGTGCTCAGCTTTCTTTATCCTCTCTCACATCCATACATGACTCCTGGAAAAACCATAGTATGACTATACGGGACTTTGTTGGCAAAGTAATGTCTCTGGTTTTTAATATGCTCTCTAGGTTGGTCATTGCTTTTCTTTCAAGTAGCAAGCATCTTTTAATTTCATGGCCGCAGACACCATCTGCAGTGATTTTGGAAAAAAAGTAAAGTCTCTCACTGTTTCCGTTATTTCCCTATCTATTTGCCATGAAGTGATGGGACTTCATGCCATCATCTTATTTTTTTGAATGTTGAGTTTTAAGTCAAGTTTTTCACTCTCCTCTTTCACTTTCATCAAGAAGCGCTTTAGCTCTTCTTCGCTTTCTACCATAAGGGTGGTGTGCTCTGCATTTCTGAGGTTATTGATGTTTCTTCCAGCAATCTTGATCCCAGATTGTTCATCCAGCCTGGCATTTCACATGATGTACTCTGCATATAAGTTAAATAAGCATGGTGGCAATATACAAATAAGTAGCCTTGCTGTACTCCTATCCCAAATTGAAACCAGTCTGTTGTTCCATGTCCAGTTCTAACTTGCTTGTTGACCTGCATACAGATTTCCCAGGAGGCAGGTGAGGTGGTCTGGTATTCCCGTCTCTTCAAGAATTTTCCAGTTTATTGTGATCCACACTGTAAAAGACTTTGACATAGTCAATAAAGCAAAAGTAGTTGTTTTTTTCTGAGACTCTCTTGCTTTTTTGATGATTCAATGGATATTTGCAATTGGATATCTGGTTCTTCTCCCACTTCTAAATCCAGATGGCATATCTGGATGTTCACAAAAGTAGTTGTTTTTTCTGGACCTCTCTTGCTTTTTCGATGATTCAGTGGATATTTGCAATTGGATATCTGGTTCTTCTCCCATTTCTAAATCCAGATGGCATATCTGGATGTTCACAGTTCACATACTGTTGAAGCCTCTCTTGGAGAATTTTGAGCATTACTTTGCTAGCATGTGAGATGCGTGCAATTGTGCAGTAGTTTGAACATTCTATGGCATTGCCTTTCTTTGGGATTGGAATGGAAACTGACCTTTTCCACTCCTGTGGCTACTGCTAAGTTTTCCAAGGCACAGAGCAGGTATTTATTAGTGCCTCTGAGGGCTGGCAACAGCTCTCCCATATTTCAGTTTATTCTTTTTGCTCTGCCTCTGCTGCTCTCATTTTTTCTGATGTTTGAAAGAAACATGATTGAATGAATGAATGATGGATGGGGTAATATGCCATGTCTCCAGATTGAAGAGATTGCCCTGGTAACCTTATTTAAGTTCTGCTTAATTAATAACACCCTGTTTATCTAACTTCTATGCAGAGTACATCATGTGAAATCCTAGGCTGTACTTTTCAACCTCCTTCTTTGACTTCTATGCAGAGTATAAGCAATATGCCAGGCTGGATGACACACAAGCTGAAATCAAGATAGCCAGGAGAAATTTTAACAGCTTCAGATATGCAAACAATACCACTTATATGGCAGAAGGTGAAGAGGAACCAAAGAACCTATTGATGAAGGTGAAAGAGGAGAATCAGAAAGCTGTCTTAAAACTCAGCATTCAAAAAAATGAAGATCATGCCATCGATCCAGTCAGTTTCAGTTCAGTCACTCAGTCGTGTCTGACTGTTTGTGACCCCATGGGCTGCAGCACTCCAGGCCTCCTTGTCAATCACCAACTCCCAGAGTTCACTCAGACTCATGTCTATTGAGTCCGTGATGCCATCCAACCATCTGTTGTCCCTTCTCCTCCACCTAGTATCAGGGTCTTTTCAAATGAGTCAGCTCTTTGCATCAGGTGGCCAAGGAATTGGAGTTTTATCTTCAGTTCAGTCCTTCCAATGAACATTCAGGACTGATCTCTGTAGGATGGACTGGTTGGATCTCCTTGCAGACCAAGGGACTCTCAAGAGTCTTCCCCAACACCACAGCTCAAAAGAAACAACTCTTCAGTGCTCAGCGTTCTTTATACTACAACTGGAAAACCATAGCCTTGACAAGATAGACGTTAGGTGGCAAAGTAATGTCTGATTTTTAATATTCTGTCTAGGTTGGTCATAACTTTTCTTCCAAGGAGTAAATGTCTTTTTATTTCATGGCCGCAGTCACCATCTGCAGTAATTTTAGAGCCCCCAAAATAAAGTTTGCCACTGTTTCCCCATCTATTTGCCATGAGGTGATAGGAATGGATGCCATGATCTTTGTTTTCGGAGTGTTGAACTTACAGCTAACTTTTTCTCTCTCCCCTTTCACCTTCATCAAGAGGCTCTTTAGTTCTTCACTTTCTGCCATAAGGGTGGTGTCATCTGTATATCTCTCCTGGAAATCTTAATTCCAGCTTATGCTTCTACCAGCCCAGCATTTTTCATGATGTACTCTGCATATAAGTTAAACAGGGTGACAATATACAGCCTTGACATACTCCTTTTCCTATTTGTAACCAGTATGTTGTCCCATGTCCAATTCTAACTGTTGCTTCCTGACCTGCATACAGATTTCTGAAGAGGCACGTCAGGTAATCTAGTATTCCTATCTCTTTCAGAATTTTCCACAGTTTATTGTGATCCACACAGTCAAAGATTTTGGCATAGTCAATAAAGAATAAATAGATGCTTTTTCTAGAGTTCCCTTGCTTTTCTGATGATCCAGTAGATGTTGGAAATTGATCTCTTGTTCCTCTGCCTTTTCTAAAACCAGCTTGAACATGTGAAAGTTTATGGTTCATGTAATGTTGAAGCCTGCCTTGGAGAATTTTGAGCATTACTTTACTAGCGTGTGAGATGAGTGCAATTGTGTGGTATTTTTGAGCATCCTTTGACATTGCCTTTCTTTGGGATTGGAATGAAAGCTGACTTTTCCAGTCCTGTGGCCACTGCTGAGTTTCCCAAATGTGCTGGCATATTGAGTGCAGCACTTTCACAGCATCATCTTTTAGGGTTTGAAATAGCTCCACTGGAATTCCACCCCCTCCACTAGCTTTGTTCATAATGATGCTTCCTAAGGCTCACTTGAATTCACATTCCAGGATGTCTGGCTCTAGATGAGTGATCACACCATCATGATTATCTGGGCTGTGAATATCTTTTTTTGTACAGTTTTTCTGAGTATTTTTTGCCACCTCTTCTTAATACCTTCTGCTACTGTTAGGTCCATATCATTTCTGTCCTTTATTGAGCTCATCTTTGCATGAAATGTTCCCTTGGTATCTGTAACTTTCTTGAAGAGATCTCTGGTCTTTCCCATTCTATTGTTTTCCTCTATTTCTTTGCAGTGATCACAAAGAAAGGCTTTCTTATCTCTCCTGGTTATTCTTTGGAACTCTTCACTTAAATGGGTATATTTTCCTTTTCTCCTTTGCTTTTTGCTTCTCTCCTTTTCTCCTTTGCCTTTTGTTTCTTTTCTTTTCACAGCTATCTGTAAGGCCTTCTCAGACAGCTATTTTGCTTTCTTTGCATTTCTTTTCCATAGGGATGGTCTTGATCCTTGCCTCCTGTACAATGTCACAAACCTCTGTCCATAGTTCATCAGGCACTCTGTCATATCTGATCCCTTAAGTCTATTTCCCATTTTCACTGTATAATCATAAGAGATTTGATTTAGGTCATACATGCATTATCTATTGGTTTTACCTATTTTGTTCAAATTAAGTCTGAATTAGGCAATAAGGAGTTCATGATCTGAGTCACAGTCAGCTCCCATCTTGTTTCTGCTGACTGATGGAGCTTCTCCATCTTTGGCTGCAAAGAATATAATCAATCTGATTTCAGTATTGACCATTTGGTGATGTCCATGTGTAGAGTCTTCTCTTGTGTTGTTGGAAGAGGGTGTTGGCTATGACCAGTGTGTTCTCTCGGCAAAACTCTGTTAGCATTTTCCCTGCTTCGTTCTGTACTCCAAGGCCAAGTTGCCTGTTACTTCAGGGGTTTCTTGTCTTCCTAGCTTTGCGTTCTAGTTCCCTATAATGAAAAGGACATGTTTTTGAGTGTTAGTTCTAGAAGGTCTTGTAGGTCTTCATAGAACCGTTCAACTTCTGCTTCTTCAGCATTACTGATAGGGGCATAGTCTTGGATTACCATGATACTGAATGGTTTGCTTTGGAAACAAACAGAGATCATTCTGTCGTTTTTGAGGTTGCATCCAAGCACTGCATTTCAGACTCTTTTGTTTACTATGATGGCTACTCCATCTCTTCTAAGGGATTCTTGCCCACATTAGTACATATAGTATTCATCTGAGTTAAATTCACCCATTCCAGTATATTTTTTAGTTCACTAATTTTTAAAATGTCGATATTCACTCTTGCCATCTCTTGTTTGACCACTTCCAATTTGCCTTGATTCATGGACCTAACATTCCAGATTCCTATGCAATATTGTTATTTACAGCATTGGACCTTGCTTCTATCACCAGTCATATCAACAACTAGGTGTCGTTTTTGCTTTGGCTTCATCTCTTCATTCTTTCTGGAGTTATTTCTTCACTGATCTCCAGTAGCATATTTGGTACCTACTGACCTGGGGAGCTCATCTTTCAGTGTCCTATCTTTTTGCCTTTTCATCCTGTCCATGGGGTTCTCAAGGGAAGAATACTGAAGTGGTATGCCATTCCCTTATCCAGTGAACCACATTTCATCAGAACATTCCACCATGACCCATTCATCTTGGGTAGCCCTACAGGGCACGGCTCATAGTTTCATTGAGTTTGACAAGGCTTTGGTCCATGTAATTAGATTGGTTAGTTTTCTGTGATTGTGATTTTCAGTCTGTCTACCCTCTGATGGATAATAGGCTTATGAAAGTTTCCTGATGGGAGAGACTGACTGCAGGGGAAATTGGGTCTTGTTCTGATGGGTGGGGTGGATTTTATGTGGGGTGGAAGAGAAGGAAGAAAATCAGAGTGACTTCAACATCTTTGGCTTGAGTAACTAGAAAAATGAAAATATTGTTAATTAATATGTGGCTCCTATCTCCATGGAATTCTTCAGGAAAGATTACTGGAGTGGGTAAGCCATTCACTTCTCCAGGGTATCTTCCTGACCCAGGAATTGAACCTGGCTCTCTTGCACTACAGGCAGATTTTTTTAACATCTGAACCACCAGGGAAACCCAATATGTGGAAGGCTATAAATGGGTCAGGTTAAGAGAGGATGATCAAGAATTTGATTTGGGACATATTCATTTTGAGATGCCTATAAAATATCCAATATTATTTGCTGAATAGGTGTGTGGAGTGTGTGTTTAGGAAGACTTCTACTGGATGTATTAATTTGAGAGTCAAACCCATATGACAATGAAATTAGATGAGCTAATCAAGGGACTAATTATAGACAGAAACAAAACTCAATAACACAACAGAGACCTTTCCCAGCATTCCAGACCCTTAACTCCAACTTTATACTGGATGTCTCTTTAGATATCCTGCAAGCATCTCAAATTCAGCATGTCCAAAACACAGTGCTAGTTTTGACCCATCCCAAAGCTTGCTAAGTAATCACCGTGCTAATATGTAGTTCAATTATTTTAATAATAATATTCTTATTATGTATCTTGAATAGTAAAAAATCTTCCTGCCATGCAAGAGATCTGGTTTTGATCCTTGGATGGGGAAGATCCCCTGGAGAGGGACTGGCTACCCACTGCAGTATTCTTGCCTGGAGAATGCCATGGACAGAGAAGTCTGGCAGACAGTCCAAGGGGTCAGACACCACTGAGTGACTAACACTTTCACATGCATTATTTTAACCCTCACAATGCCATTTGGAGATTATTACTATTTTCTTTCTATTGAAAATAAAGTGAGGTTAGGAACTTTTAATAAATTAACCAGTGATGCACAGCTAGTTAAGTGAAGTAGTTGAGTGAAGATTCCAGAACTCATATTCATAACCACCATGTTTTATAGTATCTTGATGTTCAAAAAAATAAGTCTGGAGATTATTATGAATCCTCAAAACCATGATTTATCACCTTGTTTTGGATCATGGGGTCTTTTGGAAAATGTCACACAAGTTCCCTAGAAATATACACATTTGCAAAGAGATTCAATATTTTGTGTACAGTTTCGAGGTTTCAAAGACACCCTAAAATCTATGCAAGAACTATCACTACTTAAAGATCAAAAACCTCTGAAAAAGAGTTTTTGCATTCTGTCCCTCACATTTTCTGTCATAAACTACAACAAACACTTACTAAAAAAATTTAAGTGATTCAGATTTTATTTTTATTTTAGGATATTGGATTCATATAGGTCATAAATAAATACTATACAGCTTATTTCAAACTTCATTTCTACCTCTAGTCCATCTCATGTGCCAATACCTAATATTTGCATAACAACTTCTATTAGTCTCTTGGGTCTCTATTGAGAGTCTAATATAAACACAACCATGAATGTATTTATTTGTCCGTGCACCAATCTCTTTCTTATATAAAGGTAATGAAGCAGAAGATATTAAGAAGAGGTGGCAAGAGAACAGAGAAGAACTATACAAAAAAGATCTTCATGAACCAGATAATTACAATGGTGTGATCATTCACCTAGAGCCAGACATCCTGGAATGTGAGGTCAAGTTGGCCTTAGGAAGCATTTCTTTGAACAAAGCTAGTGGATGTGATGGAAATCCAGTTGAGCTACTTCAAATCTTAAAAGATGATGCTGTGAAAGTGATCCACTCAATAAGCCACAAATTTGAAAAATCAGCAGTGGCCACAGGACTGGAAAAGGTCAGTTTTCATTCCAATCATAAAGACAGGCAATGCCAAAGAATGTTCAAACTACCACACAATTGCACTCATCTCACACTCTAGCAAAGTAATGCTCAAAATTCTCCAAGCAAGGCTTCAACAGTACATGAACTGTGAACTTCCAGATGTTCAAGGTTGATTTAGAAAAGACAGAGGAACCAGAGATCAAATTGCCAACATCTGCTGGATCATCTAGGAAGCAAGAGAGTTCCAGAAAAAAAAAATCAACTCCTGTTTTATTGACTATGCCAAAGCCTTTGACTGTGTGGATCACAATCATCTGTGGAAAATTCTGAAAGAAATGGGAATACCAGACCACCTGACCTGCCTTTTGAGAAATCTATATGCAGGTCAGGAAGCAACAGTTAGAACTGGACATGGAACAACAGACTGGTTCCAAATAGGAAAATGAGTATGTCAAAGCTGTATATTGACACCCTGTTTATTTAAATTATATGCAGAGTGCATCATGGGAAATGCTGGGCAAGAAGAAGCACAAGCTGGAATCAAGATTGCCAGGAGAAATATCAATAACCTCAGATATGCAGATGACACCACCTTTATGGCAGAAAGTGAAGAAGAACTAAAAAGCCTCTTGATGAAAGTGAAAGAGGAGAGTGGAAAAAGTTGGCTTAAAGCTCAACATTCAAAAAACTAAGATCATGGCATCCATTCCTATCACTTCATGACAAATAGGTGGGGAAACGGTGGAAACAGTGACTGACTTATTTTTCTGGGCTCCAAAATCACTGCAGGTGGTGATTGCAGCCACAAAATTAAAAGACACTTACTCCTTGGAAGGAAAGTTATGACTAACCTAGACAGCATATTAAAAAGCAGAGACATTACTTTGCCGACAAAGGTCTGTCTAGTCAAGGCTATGGTTTTTCCAGTAGTCATGCATGGATGTGAGAATTGAACTATAAAGAAAGCTGAGTGCTGAAGAGTTGATACTTTTGAACTGTGGTGTTGGGGAAGACTCTTGAGAGTCCCTAGGACTGCAAGGAGACTCAACCAGTCCATCTTAAAGGAGATTAGCCTTGGGTGTTCACTGGAAGGACTGTTGTTGAAGCTGAATCTCCAATACTTTGGCCACCTGATGGGAAGAGCTGACTCATTGGAAAAGACCCTGATGCTGGAAAAGTTTGAAGGCGAGAGGAGAAGGGGACAACAGAGGATGAGATATTTGGGTGGCATCACGGACTCAATGGACATGAGTTTGTGCAAACGTTGGGAGTTGTTGTTGGACCAGGGAGTCCTAGCGTGCTGTGGTTCATGGGGTTGCAAAGGGTTGGAAATGACTGAGGGACTGAACTGAACTGAACAGATAGGAATAATTCTCGACATTGCTTAGTTAATCCTAACAGTATTTTGCTCAATCAAAAAGCCAGGTTGGTTACTTATGAGCTTCTAAGTGTTATTTTTGTTGTGATTGGAGAAGGGCTTACTACAGTGGTTTTTCAAGTCAGGAGCTGAATTGCTAACTTGTCCATTGAATCCTAGTTATTCTCCACCCTGATAAACACTTTCTGAAAGAGAGAGGTCAATCTTTCAGAGAATCAGCAGTTTTGGTGAATTTGAGTTCATCAGCAGCAACTTAGGAGAAGACCTTGCAAGCAAGCCTTTACAGAAACATTATAGGCACTTTGTGATTTATGTTCTAACTTAACTCAAAATCCTTTTTGTTTCAGCTGCTGGCAAGTTCATCAAGTGAAGTCCTTTAATCTGAGTAGAGAACCACTTACAACAGTGGTGTTGAACTTATATGTGGCCAGCCCCACATTAGCAGCCAAGGTCTAGAATATTCACCTTTAACTTAACTGGCAGGAAGAAAGCAGTGACTCACCCTTTTGTGTTTGAGAACATCATCATTGAGGCAGGAAAGAGAATCTTCTATCTCTAGCAACAGAGTAGTCAACCATCATTTGGATGTATTAATACTTTTGGATGTACTTAGTACTCTTGCCTGGAAAATCCCATGGACGGAAGAGCCTGGTGGGCTGCAGTCCGTGGGGTCGCGAAGAGTCAGGCACGACTAAGCGACTTCACTTTCACTTTTCACTTTCATGCATTGGAGAAGCAAATGGCAACCCACTCCAGTGTTCTTGCCTGGAGAATCCCAAGGATGGGGGAGCCTGGTGGGCAGCCGTCTATGAGGTCGCAGAGAGTAGGACATGACTGAAGCAACTTAGCAGCAGCAGTGGCAACCAAGTCTGGCCCCAGGAGGAAGAGCAGATCCCAGGCTCAGTTGAAACCAGTGGCCAAGAAGGTTTCAGGGATCTTCTGAATGCTAGCCAGGGCTGAAAGGGAAATATTTGAATAGGAATAGGTAGGGATGAGTTATAGAGATGGAGCCAAAAGATATTTCCTATCATTGTTTTAGCATTTCATTTTTAATTGTCCCCTCATGGCCTGAGGAAGTACAGGTTACATATGTGTGTACAGAATTAATCTCAGCTGAATTTCTAGAATTCTGTGCTTATTTCAGGGACACCTGAAATCAGCCAAGGAGCTGATCCTGGCTAACCCGGGATGAAGTCGGCTAGCCAGGGACAGATATTCTTGTGCCAGGTTCTGAGAGAGACATGGCGTGCCATCTGTGCTAGTTTCTTAATGTTGGTCATAAGAACAAACAAGCAGAAAACAAACAGAAAACGCTGGCTTGCCTGGTGGCTCAGAGGTTAACAAGCCACCTGCCAGTGCAGGACACACGGGTTCAACGAACCTCAGCTTTTGAGCCTCTGTTTTAGAACCTGGGGGCCACAAAAAGAAGCCAGCACAATGAGAAGCCCACGACCACAACTAGAGAGGAGCTCCCACTCGCTGTAACTAGAGGAAAGCCCATACAGCAATGAGGACCCACAGCCAAAAATTAAATAAAGTTATTAAACAAACAAAAAATGAAACTGATAGGTGATTTGCACCCAAACAGGAGCCTGTGCGCCCTTCCAGGGACCAGCCTTCCCCTATATTATGCACTTCATCATCTGTCCAGAAGTGTCTTTTTATAGATAACCATATCCGATGGGCTTTACCTGACTTGTTTTACAGATGGGAAAAGCCCCTACCAAATAGAAGATGTTAACTACTTGATGACCATGAGCACATAGCCCCAGGGCCTTCTGGAGCTTAAGAACTGATAGAATTAACCTCTGGGACATCACTCTGCTCCCTCCCATCAGCCAGCTGGAGAATAGTGCATGAGCTGATAAACACAACCTACCCTGGAACCTGCCCCATCCCACACCTGACATTTAAAAATGTCCAGCCAAACCCTTCAGGGAACTTGGGGCTTTTTAGGTCATGAGCCACCTGTCTCCTTGAGTAACTCTGCAATAAACTTTTCTCTGCTCCAGAATCCAATGTTTTGGTTTGTTTTCTTCTCCATGCATCGGACACATGAACTGGGTCTCACATGAGGTGTTCTTGGTTTCTTCTGTTGCTCTTGGTAGGTAGGCAGCCTAATTTTGGCCATCCAGCCTTCCCTGGACATTAATGTAGCTTTCCTAAGTCCAGGACTTGTAAGCATCTGGTAATTCATGATTAAAAATACAAAGAGCATCCTATGACCCTGAGGGAGGAACTTGGGAGCTGTGTCTCAAAGTCCTGGACCTCACTGATGTTTATCTGTGCTGTCTCTTTCCTCATTTACTGGAGTCTCATTTCAATGATTCAGCACTGTGTAATTAATGCTTTATGCTAGTTTTGTATTCACTTTGGAATATGATACAGTTATAAGTCTATACACATTGTCAGCTCCTGTCTCAAGCAAATCTCGGGTGTCACTGGATGAGGTCAGATGAGCAGCTGACAGCCTTGAATACGTGATTTTCAGCCCTCCTCTTCCCCCTTTCTCCTCATCCCCCTCAGACTAGAATTCCCTCATATTTTACCTTAACATTTCTCTCTTCAAAACTGTATGTGTTTTGAACTGTTCCTGGTTGTTTTGTTCAGTCACTCAGTCATGTCTGACTCTTTGTGACCCCATGGCCTGCTGCATCCCAGACTTCTCTGTCCTTCAGCAACTCCCAGAGTTTGCTCAAACTCATGTCTATCAAGTTGGTGATGCCACGTAACCATCTCATCCTCTGTCATCAGCTCCTTCTTCTGCCCTCAATCTTTCCTAGCATCAGGGTCTTTACCAATGAGTTGGCTCTTCACATCATGTGACCAAAATATTGGAGCTTCATCTGCAACATCAATCCTTCCAATGAATATTCAGGACTGATTTCCTTTAGGACTGACTGATTTGATTTATTTGTAGTCCAAAGGACTCTCAAGAGTCTTCTTCAACACCATAGTTCAAAGGTATCAGTTCTTTGGCACTCAGCCTTCCTTATGGCCTAACTCTCACATCCATATATGACTACTGGAAAAAATCATGGCTTTGGCTAGATGGACCTTTGTCTGCAAAGTAATGTCTTTGCTTTCTAATATGCTGTCTATCTCTGTCATGGCTTTTCTACCAAGAAGTGAGTGTTTTTTTAATTTCATGGTTGTAGTTACCATCTTCAGTGATTTGTGAGCCCATGTAAAGAAAGTCTGTCACCATTTCCATTGTTTCCCCATATATTTACCATGAAGCGATGGGACAGTATGCCATGATCTTAGCTTTTTGAATGTTGAGTTTTCAGCCAGCTTTTTCACTCTCCTCTTTCACTTTCATCAAGAGGCTCTTTAGTTCCTCATCACTTTCTACCAATAAGGGTGGTGTCATCTGTGTATCTGAGGTTATTGATATTTCTCCTTGACATACTCTTTCCCCAATCTTGAACCAGTCAGTTATTCCATGTCCAATTCTAACTGTTCCTGAAAACATTCCTAATTCTCCCCTACCCTTTCCCTACTAAATAAAACTAGTTTCCAGTATCTGCATAGCAAGAGCATGTCTTCACAAAACTCCTATGACACATTACATTCTATTATATCCTTTTTTTCTCCCGATAGACTAAAATTTGTGAAGACAGCAGTTCTTTTAGTCATTTGCATGATTCCACCAACTTTTAGCAAGACTCTTATAGAAGTATGTACTCATTAAACACATGATCAAATAACCTAATGAATTAACACATATCTCTTTAGAGAGAAAAGAGTTCCTTCACTTTGGAGAGTTGCTGAGTGTTTACAGACTCGTAAGAATCTCCCAGGTATATTTGCATTCCAAATGTAGTAGGTGAATAAAACCTTAAGCTAAATTCGTGCTATTTAAATCATGCCATGTTAGATATTGCCAGTGTAGGTGAGTCAAGTGAGCAGGTGTTGGCATATATTCTTAAGCGGGGGCACCAGGAACTTTCACAGAGCTGTCAAATAATCTCCTGTGGTTGATTGTGACTGTGAATACACTTTGGAACCTGGAATGATCAGTGAATATTAATCTGGCTTAACTTGGAGTCAATTCTACCCTTGATAAAATCTCAGTCTTATTTCTCTTGAGGTCATTTATCATGGAACTAATCTCCCATTTGTCAACCTGCAGCTTTGCCACCAAATGGTTTCAAGACCACACATCATATGACTTTTGTGAAACCTTCATTTGTTTATTTGCAAAATAAAGTTTTCTATAATCTCTGGAGTGCCCTTTAGGTAAATATTTTATCTGACCATGGCTAAATGCATTACCCATATTCACTTGACTAGAAAGGCAAGTATTCTGTGTGAAATCAGTGATATAATATTCTTTCACTATCTTGACAAATTAAAGAAAGTAGCTGTGTCATGGAGGATTAACAGGTCACCTTTGGAAAGGGAAAAACAAACACAAAAAAAGACAAACGTGATTGTAACAGATTTTTAGTTTTCAACTTGTTTATCCTAAACTGTATTATACCCAATTTGCTTCTCTTTGGAATCAACTTTACTAATTGATACCATCCAATTGTATGATTGCCCATATGGCTGGGAAAGAGACTACCTGGGGAATTAATAGCCATCACTAAGTCTATGATGTACTCAGGTGAGCATTTATTTCCACCTCTGCAGAGAATGGAGATAAGAGTACATGTGTAAGTCAGCTGGATATTCACCAAAGCAGACGCATTAATGTTTGAAAGTTTAGTCCATGGACTTAGAGTACCATGAGAGAAAGAGGAGCAATTGCCCAAAATTCTTACAAAAATATTTATTTCAGACACTACTGAATCTAACTATGTTGTCAAGTACAGAATATTCGTGTTAAGGACAGTTGGATTGATGCTTTTCATTTGAACCAAACAATATCACAGGACAATGATATCTAAAAGCCTCCCAAAACTCACCAAAGAGTAATACATGAAAGTAGAGTTTATGATTTTATTACTCATTTATGATTTTATCACCAGATATATATGTTGACCACCTGATTCAAGCTGACAACTAATTGCAAATATACAGGCAGGAGGAGAAGGGGATGACCGAGTATGAGATGAGCAAACTCTAGGAGATAGTGAAGAACAGGGAAGCCTGGAATGCTGCAGTCCTTGGAATTGCAAGAGTCAAACATGATTGACTGAACAACAAATGTAGTTTCTATAGTAATGAAACACATGACCTCATTCATTCAGGCCCCCTGAAGAATATTTACATTTGTGTGTGGGAGCATATGCTAGCTTTGAGCTTGCCTGGTGGATATGGAAATGGGTAACAGAGGGGGGGGGCTAAAGTTTGATTATTTAGTGGCATCTGATTAAGCTGCCTTAAGAATGATAATCTAGAGTTCTTTACTCCATATTACACGTTTGCAATGAAACTTTCACCTATAGCCTGATTTTAGATTAAGTGTGTGTGTGTGTGGTTGTATTACTGGTCAACTCCTCTTCTAACGAATGTACTCTCTCTTTATATAAAGCAATAATTTAATTGTATTTTTGTCCAATGTAACAGGTTGGATTTTTCAAAAGTGACTGGATTTTTTCTTGTCCTCAATTATTTTCCACTCACTTATAGTTTTACTCTCAGAATGGGGAACCCTAATTTCCTTCTATTGCAAATACGTTAATTTTTGGAGGAGAGAATTTCTGGAGGTGCAATTGAGGAACCGTAATGATATCCCAAGGGGCTTTCCATGTGGCAGAGTGGAAAAAAAATCCAATTGCCATTGCAAGAGATGCAAGAGATGGGAGTTCTATCCGTAGGTAGGGAAGCACACTGGAGTAGGAAATGCAATCCATTCAATATTCTTGCCTGGAAAATGCTGTTGATTAAAAAATATAGTTACAACCTGAAAGTAAAGAGCCATTTTATTTGGTGGGAATGTATAGCACTCTGGGCCCAGGAGACAGCACCTCAGCAACTCTGAGAAAACTGCTCCGAGGAGGCAAAGTCAGGGTATATAGAAGTTTGCAACAAAGGGAACGGGCAGTGTGAACATCAAAGATCATGTATCAAGTAAAAAAAAAAAAAAAGCATTCTGTGTATGGGAAGATGCAAGCTTTCTGGACTCACTGAATTCATTCCTTTCATATGCACCTCAAAATTCTCCAAGTCAGGCTTCAACAGTACATGAACTGTGAACTTCCAGATGTTCCAGGTGGATTTAGAAAACTCAGAGGAACAAGAGATCAATTTGCCAACATCTACTGGATAATAGAAAAGGCAAGAGAATTACAGAAAAACATCTACTTTTGCTTTATTGACTATGCCAAAGAGTTTGACTGTGTGGATCACAACAAACTGTGTAAAATTCTTCAAGAAATGGAAATACCAGACCACCGTACCTGCCTCCTGAGAAATCTGTATGCAGGTCAAGAAGCAAAAGTTAGAAATGGACATAGAGCAACAGACTTGTTCCAAATGGGGAAAAGAATGTGTCAAGGCTGTGGGATCACTGCTCTTTTCTCCTGGGTCCTGGTGCACACAAGGTTTTTTTGTGCCCTCCAAGGGTCTGTTTCTCTGGTCCTGTGTAAGTTCTGTAAGCAAGTCCCACCATCCTCCAAAGTCAAATTTGGAACAGTATGAAAAGGCAAAAAGATATGACACTGAAAGATAAATTCCCCAGGTCAGTAGGTGCCCAATATGCTACTGGAGAAGAGTGCAGAAATAACTCCAGAAAGAATGAAGAGATGGAGACAAAACAAAAAGAAACAAACAAAACCTACCCAATTGTGGATGTGACTAGTAATGGAAGTAAAGCCCAATGCTTTAAGAGCAATATTCAATAGGAACCTGGAATATTAGGTCCATGAATCAAGGTAAATTGAAAGTGGTCAAACAGGAGATGGTAAGAGTGAACATTGACATTTTAGGAATTAGTAAGCTAAAATGGACTGGAATAGGTGAATTTCATTCAGATGACCATTACACCTACTACTACTGGCAAGAATCCCTTAGAAGAAATGGAGTAGCCCTCAGAGTCAACCAAAGAGTCCAAAATGCAGTATTCGGGTGCAATCTCAAAAACGACATGATGATCTCTGCTCATTTCCAAGGTAAGCCATTCAATAACACAATAATCCAAGTCTATACCCCAACGACTAATGGCAAAAAAGCTGGAAGGTTCTGTAAAGACCTAAGAGACCTTCTAGACCTAACACCAAAAAAAGATGACCTTTACATCATAGGGGACGGGAATGTAAAAGGAAGAAGTTAAGAAATACATGGAGTAACAGGCAAATTTGGCCTTGGAATACAAAATGCCAGGCAAAGACCAATAGAGTCTTCCCAAGAGAACACACTGGTGATACCAAGCACCTTTTCCCAACAATACAAGAGAAGATTTTACATGTGGACATCATCAGTTGGTCAACACCAAAATCAGATTGATTATATTCTTTGCAGACAAAAATGGGAAGCTCTATACAGTCAGCAAAAACAAGACTGGGAGTTGACTATGGCTCTGCTCATGAACACTTAATTGTAAATTCAGACTTAAATTGAAGAAAGTAGGGAAAACCACTAGATCATTCAGGTATGACCTAAATCAAACCCCTTACTACTATACAATGGAAATGGGAAATAGATTTAAGGGACTAGACCTGAAAAACAGAGTGCCTGACGAACTATGATGGATGTTTGTGACACTGTACATGAGACAGGGAGCAAGACCATCCCCAAGAAAGAGAAATGCAAAAAAAGCAAAATGGCTCTCTGAGAAGGCCTTACAAAAAGCTGTGAAAAGAAGAGAAGCAAAAAGTAAAGGAGAAAAGGAAAGATATACCCATTTGAATGCAGAGTTCCAAAGAATAGCAAGGAGTGGTAAGAAAGCCTTCCTCACCAATCAGTGCAAAGAAAGAAAGGAAAACTAGAATGGGAAAGATTGGAGATCTCGTCAAGAAAATCAGAGATACCAAGGGAATATTTTATGCAAAGATGGGCTCAATAAAGGACAGAAATTGTATGGACCTAACAAAAGCAGAAGATATTAAGGAGAGGTGGCAAGAATACACAGAAGAACTGTACAAAAAATATCTTCATGACTCAGATAATCACGATGGTGTGATCACTCACCTAGAGCCAGACATCCTGGAATGTGAATTCAAGTGAACCTTAGGAAGCATCACTATGAACAAAGCTTGTGGAGGTGATGGAATGCCAGCTGAGCTATTTCAAATTCTGAAAGATGATGTTGTTAGAGTCATGCAATCAATATGTCAGCAAATTTGAAAAACTAAGCAGTGGCCACAAGACTGGAAAAGGTCAGTTTTCATTGCAATCCCAAAGAAAGGCAATGCCAAAGAATGCTCAAACTACTGCACAACTGCACACATCTCACATGCTAGTAAAGTAATGCTCAAAATTCTCCAAGCCAGGCTTCAACAATATGCAAGCTGTGAACTTCCAGAGGTTCAAGCTGGTTTTAGAAAAGGCAGAGGAACCAGAGATCAAATTGTCAGCATCTGCTGGATCATCCTAAAATACAAGCAATTTCCAGACAAACATCTACTCCTCCTTTACTGCCTGTGCCAAAGCTTTTGACTGTTTGGATCATAGAACCTGTGGTAAAATCTGAGAGAGGGGAACACCACACCCCTGACCTGCCTCCTGAGGAATCTGCACGCAGGTCAGGAAGCAGCAGTTAGACCTGGACATGGAACAACGGACTGGCTCCAAACAGGAAAAGGAGTAACTCAAAGCTGTACATTGTCATCCTGCTTATTTAACTTATATGCAGAGCACATTATAAGAAACACTGAGCTAGATGAAGCACAAGCTGGAATCAAGGTTGCAAGGAGAACTATCAACAACCTCAGATATGCAGATGACACCACCCTTATGGCAGAAAGTGAAGAAGAAACAAAGAGCCTCTTGATGAAAGTGAAAGAGGAGAGTGAAAGAATTGGCTTTAAGCTCAACATTCAGAAAACTAAGATCATGGCATCCTGTCTCATCACCTCATGGCAAATAGATGGAGAAACAGTGGAATCGGTGACATTTTATTTTGGGAGGCTCAAAAATATATGCAGATGGTGACTCCAGCCATTAAATTAAAAGACTCTTACTCCTTGGGAGAAAAGTTATGACCAAACTAGAGAGCATATTAAAAAACAGACATTATTGTTTGTCCAATTAGTCAAGGCTATGATCTTTCTAGTAGTCATGTGTGGATGTGATAGTTGGATTATAAAGAAAGCTGAGCACCGAGGTATTGATGATTTTGAATTATAGTGTTAGAGAAGACTCTTGAGAGTCCCTTGGACTGCAAGGAGATCCAAACAATCAATCCTAAAGGAAATCAGTCCTGAATATTCATTAGAAGGACTGATGTTGAAGCTGAAACTCCAATACATTGGACACCTGATGGAAAGAGCAGACTCATTTGAAAAGACCCTGATCCTGGGAAAGTTTGAAGGCAAGAGGAGAAGGGGAAGACAGCGGATGAGATGGTTGGATGGCATCACTGCCTCAATGAGTAAACTCCTGGAGTTGGTGTGGACAGTGAGGCCTGGTGTGCTGAGGCTTATGGGGTCACAGAGAGTTGGACACGATTGAGTGCCTGAATTGAACTGAACCAATATATATTTGACCGACTCAATGGACTTGGGTTTGGGTGGACTCTGGGAGTTGGTGATGGACAGGGAGGCCTGGCATGCTGTGGTTGATGGGGTCGCAAAGAGTCGGACATGAATGAGTGACTGAACTGAACGGAATTAATATATATTTTATTTTTCTGCTGATCCATGGAATCGGACTTTTAAAATGCCATTGTTTGCAACTTTAGCTCCCATCAACAGGAGTCGGTACAATAATGATGTGGGCTTTTATGTTCAACCTCATAAATGAAATGAAAACCTTGGCTATACACACCACTTTTGGGAATGGCCTTGATACAAGAAGCTATGTGTATCTCAGGAACTAAAGATCTATTTGTGTTCAACTTTGACAAATGGAGTGGTCCACAGAGCCTGTTTATAGTAACACAGACCCTTCCACTGTACACCCAAGACTGATCTCCTGTAGGATGGCTGGTTGAAACTCCTTGCAGTCCAAGGGCCTCTCAAGAGTCTTCTCCAAAACCACAGTTCAAAACCATCAATTCTTAAGAACTCAGCCTTCTTTATAGTCCAATTTTCACACCCGTACATGACTACTGGAAAAACCATAACCTTGAATGGAGGGACCATTGTTGGAAAAGTAATGTCTCTGCTTTTTAAAATGCTGTCTAGCTTGGTCATAACTTTCCTTCCAAGGAGTAAGAGTCTCTTAATTTCATGGCTTCAATAACCATCTGCAGTGATTTTGGAGACCCCACCCCGCCACACACACACAAAATAAATTCAGTCACTGCTTCCACTGTTTCCCCATCTATTTGCCATAAACTGATGGGACCAGATGCCATAATCTTAGTTTTTGAATGTTGAGTTTTCAGCCAGTTTTTCACTCTCCTCTTTCACTTTCATCAAGAGGCTTTTTAGCTCCTCTTCACTTTCTGCCATAAGGGTGGTGTCATCTGCATATCTGAGGTTATTGATATTTCTCCTGGCAATCCTGATTCCAGCTTTTACTTCCTCCAGCCCAGCATTTCTCATGATGTACTCTGAATAGAATTTAAATAAGCCGGGTGACAATATACAGCCTTGACATACTCATTTGCCTATTTAGAACCATTTTGTTTTTCCATGTCCAGTTCTAACTCTTGCTTCCTGAGGTGCATACAAGTTTCTCAAGAGGCAGGTCAGGGGGTGTGGTATTCCCATCTCTTTCAGAATTCTCCACTGTTATGACCCACACAAAGGCTTTGGCATAGTCAATAAAGCAGAAAGAGATGTTTTTCTGGAACTCTCTTGCTTTTTCGATGATCCAGCAGATGCTGGCATTTGATCTCTTGTTCCTCTGCCTTTTCTAAAGCCAACGTGAACATATGGAAGTTCTTGTTTCACCTATTGCTGAAGCCTGGCTTGGAGAATTTTGAGCATAACTTTACTAGCATGTGAGATGAGTGCAATTGTGTGGTAGTTTGAGCATTCTTTGGCATTGCCTTTCTTTGGGATTGGAATGAAAACTGACCTTTTCCAGTCCTGTGGCCACTACTGAGTTTTCCAAATTTGCTGGCATATTGAGTGCTTTAGGATTTGAAATAGCTTTTAGGATTTGAAATAGCTCAACTGGAATTCCATCACCTCCACTTTCTTTGTTTGTAGTATTCTTCCTAAGGCCCACTTGACTTTGCATTCCAGGATTTCTGGCTCTAGGTGAGTGAGCACACCATCGTGATTATCTGGGCTGTGAAGATCTTTTTTGTACAGTTCTTCTGTGTATTCTTGCCACCTCTTCTTATATCTTCTGCTTCTGGTAGGTCCATACAATTTCTGTCCTTTATCGAGCCCATCTTTGCATGAAATGTTCCGTTGCTATCTCTAATTTTCATGAAGAGATCTCTAGTCTTTCCCATTCTGTTGTTTTCCTCTATTTCTTTACATTGATTGCTGAGGAAGGCTTTCTTATTTCTCCTTGCTGTTGTTTGGAACTCTGCATTCAGATGCTTATATATTTCCGTTTCTCCTTTGCTTGTTTATTCCCTTCTTTTCTCAGCTATTTGTAAGGCCTCTTCAGACAGTTGCTTGCCTTTTTGCTATATATATATATACACACACACACATACATGTGTGCGTGTGAGGAAATATACAATATTTGTCTTTTTCTATCTAATTTATCTCACTAAGCATTGTACTTTACAGGTCCACCATCCATGTTGATACAAATGACAAGTTTTCCGTTTTTTTTTTTTATGGTTGTGTAAAACCTCTGTGAAGTGTCACCTCACCCCTGTTAGAATGGCAAATTAAAAATAACAAGAAATAATAAGTGTTGGTGAAAAGTGAAGAAAAGGGAACCCTTTTTGGACATGCATGGGCATGTAAATTAAAGCAACCACTATGATAAAGAATTGGAGATTTCTCAAAAGATTAAAATGGGACTACAATACAGTCTGTCAATTCCACTCCTGGGTATCAATCCTAAGGGAAAAAAAAAAACACTTATTTGAAAAGACATATGTACCCTAAAGTTCAAAGAAGTGTTATTTACATAGCCTGGTTATGGAGTCAACTTAATTGTCCATAAATAGATGAATGAATAAAGAAGATTTGGTACATATATTTAATGGATACTTTGTGGGTGTTTTGTTTAAAAATCATGATGGGTAAATATAAGCATAACATAATACCAGTAAAAATACATGGGGGTAGTGGTGCATTTTTTTAAGCTTAAAATAACTGTAGAAAAAACCTGATAGATTTGACCATATATTGTGAAACTTTATTCCTGCTTTATTCTCTTCTATTCCTTTAAAATATTCTCTTCTATTCCTTTAAATATTCTATTCCATTCCTTTAAAATATTCTATTCTATTCCTTTAAAATATTCTATTCTATTCTATTCTGTCCAACCAAACAGATTTTATTAATATTCCCATTGTTGTTTTTCAGTCATTAAGTCGTGTCCAACTCTTTGCAACTCCATGGACTGCAACATGCCAGGCTTCCCTGTCCTTCCCTATCTCCTGCAGTTGGCGCAAACTCATGTCCATTGAGTCAGTGATGACATCCAACTGCAGGGGTCCAGCCCCGGTGGATCCCGGGAATTCGAAGGTGGGGACGGAGTTGCCGTCCTTGGAAATAACATTTATTTACAGATAGAGATGGATTTAGAAAATTAGCAGAGAAAAAGAGGCTGAATAACTTGGTTTGCATGGAATACCAATCACCACCTACGTAAGCCACAGGCGTCTTCCCGTTCTCCTGAAGGAAAGGAGGCACTGAGGCCCCCCCGGTCTGATCTTAGAAGCCCAGGCAAAATTAGTAGGCTTGGTGGGTACCCATGTACCAGATGGGAATTTGGCCAGAAAATAGTAGGAGAGAAAAAGAGGCTGAATAACTTGGTTTACGTGGGATACCAATAAAACTCCAAGACAAGGAATTTGCACCATCTACGTCGGGCCACTGGTGTCACTTGAATATCGGAAGGTGCCCCTCCTTGGGCTCCTTCTCATGTGGGCTTGAAAACCGGGGCAAGTAAGTAGACGTGGCGGGCACCCATGCTCCAGATGGGAATTCAGCCAGAAAAAAGGGGAGCAAGAAAGAATGACATGGGGGAATCAGTCTTTCCGGAAACTGATCTGATTTCTTTATTTTTGGGTTTGCTTATATACCTTTTGTTACACATAGGGATGAATACAGAGTCACATGGGGGTCAGCAGTCCTGACCTTTATCAAAATCAGGTGCTTCACATAAATGTATTAAAAAAAAAGATGTTAGGGATTTTACATCATCTTCTGGCCATGAGACCTGCTGACATTTTACGACCATTTCTTTCTGATAACCAAAAAACTTATTTTTTCCAAAGGTGTTTTTTCTTAAACCAGGCAC
>SJYQ01104797.1:0-25197 GCA_006410935.1 Redunca redunca | reverse complement strand
TTCATTTTTGTCCATTTTCCCTTGATAATTTCTTTCTTAGTCATCCCTCCCCCCCAAAAAAAAAAACCAAATATATTTCACTAGGTAAACAGGAGCAGTTGAATTATACAGTGTAGTGAACGTTATATAGAGAGTGTATTTGGAGTTTAAGAACACTAGGCCTTAGGAACAAATGGCTCAAATATGTTTCCCATGAGATGAAATTATTATTTTATATATATGTATATATATATATACATATATATATATATGTTAATGTGATGATGAAAATGCCTTGTCTTCTCACCATAATAGAAATCCTGTGGCACAGCTATAAACAAATAATTTGTGAAATTAAAAAAAGAAACTCAGAACAAAGCAGCACTGCAAAACTTAATACACGGATGAGAAAGTGTATTTGTTACTCAAATCCTACTGAGGCAAATTCCAAGTGAAACACAAAAAAAATAGTATTCAGCAAGTGTCTAAAAGCATAATTGTGTTATTTCTGTCTCTAGCTACAAAAACTGTGGTGATCATGGAGACTTCCCTAGTGCTCAGTACTTAATACTTCTCACTGCCAATGCAGGCGGCATGGGTTTGAACCATGGTTGCGGCACTAAGATCTCACATGCCATTTGTTGTTGTTCAGTCACTAAATCATGTCTGACTCTTTGCACCCTCATGGACTGCAGCACACCAGGTTTTGTGACCCTATGACTGTCCTTCACTATATCCTGGAGTTTTCTCAAGCTCATGTACATTGAGCCAGTGACGCCATCCAACCATCTCATCCTTTGTCATCCTCTTCTCCTGCCCTCAGTCTTTCCCAGCATCAGGGTCTTTTCCAATGAGTCATCTCTTCCCATCAGGTGGCCAAAGTATTGGAGCTTCAACTTCAGTATAAGTCTTTCCAGTGAATATTTAGGGTTGATTTCCTTTAGGATTGACTGGTTTGATCTCTTTGCTATCCAAGGAACTCTCAAGAATCTTCTGCATCACCACAGTTTGAAAACATCAATTCTTTGCACTTTGCCTTCTTTATGGTCTAATTCTCACACCTATACATGACTATTGGAAAAAACATAACTTTGACTAGACAGACATTTTTTGGCAAAGTGATGTCTCTGCTTTTTAAAATGCTGTCTAGGTTTGCCATAGCTTTCGTGGCTGCACTCACCATCTACATACCATGAAAGTAAAAGTGAAAGTTGCTCAGTTGTGTCCAACTCTTTGAGATCCCATGGACTATAGAGCCCATGGGGTTCTCCAGACAGGAATACTGGAATGGGTAGCTATTCCCTTCTCCAGGGGATCTTCCCAATGCAGGGATCAAACCCAGATCTCCCACATTGCAGGTGGATTCTTTACCAGCTGAGCTACCAGGGAACCCCAAGAATACTGGAATAGTTAGCGTATCCCTTTTCCAGCAGATCTTCCTGACCCAGGAGTAAAGCCAGGGTCTCCTGCATTTCAAGTGGATTCTTTACCAGCTGAGCTACCAGGGAAGCACATGCCATGGGTATAGCCAAAGAAGAAACAACAACAACAAAACTGTGGTAATTATGGAATCATCTACAAAACTGTGGTTAAGGGTGAACATGAGATACTGTAAGGATTTGTCCCCACAGAACAAGGCAAAAATTTTGATATTTCTCCTCTGGTTTATTTTAGAGTTCATAACCAGTTAGGAGACCGTTAAGACCACTAGACATTATCCATTTCGGCAGTTTTCATTTATCAAGTTACCAACTTGTCATTTCTTTTAAAGTTTGAAGACAATCTTATACTGAGTATAAAATCCTAAAATGTTCAATGCTAACATCACAGAAAGGCATATATCTAGCTCTTCTGTATGTTTACTACGCAAAATAATTTTCCATGAAATTATGGCAAGGATTTGTAGAAAAAGAACATCAAGAGAACTTTAAAATGGCAATTACCCATTAACTACAGAGACTGACAAAGGCAGTTCCACATTTACATCAGTTTTTATGATGTCTTCATTGCAACATTGTGTTTGTCTACCAACTCCACCATCTGCCTCCTGGTTTCAGTTAGATATTTTCCCATAGAACTGTATGCTATGGGTATAATGTTTAGTATATACCAATGAACACAGTTTCTTGACAATTTTTCACAATCTTTTCTAATATGTCTTTCAAAATTCACTACCTACTAATATGTTTCCTTCTGACAAGGTATCTCCACTTGAAGGAAAGTTTCAGTTGATGGATTTAAACCTAGCACAATATCCCTACATCCCATTGAAGTTGAGGTAATATGAAAGTAAAAACAGTCACAGTAAATCAGTTAAACATATGCAAACCTGGGCTTCTTAGGTAGCTCACTGGTAAAGAATCCACTTGCCAGTGGAGGAGACACAGTTTCGATCTCTGGGTAATGTAGATCCACTGAAGAAGGAAAAGCCAACCCACTCCAATATTCTTCCCTGGGAAATCCCATGGACAGAGGAACCTGATGGACTATGGTTGCAAAGAGTTAGACACAGCTTAGCAAATAACAATGCAAACAACAGAACATTTTGTGTGTGCTTTTTTTTTTTTTTTGAAATGCCTTTATCAGCCCCTTACAATTATTCTAGAAGCAATCTTCCTTTCATCATTTTAGTCTCATCCAAGGAGAACTCTAGAACATTGCTGGAAAGTAGCAGGTAACTGACAGTGTGAATAATCAGCTGAATTGTACTTAACTTCTGAAAACTGTTAAACTTCCTTTAGATAATGAGGCTTGTCATCATGCCAAGAGGAACCAGAAGTTGGGTCTGTTTTGTACAGGTGGTTTGAAAAATTAAAATTCTGTAAAATATTCTTGTCTGTGTGAGACTTCTGTGTGGAGAGAAGTAAAAATAGACCACAGAAATAGATCATAAGAAATTATTGAATATCTTCATTCTTTTGCTGTGGAAATCAAGAGAACAGTTTAATTTTTTTAGCAAGGAATTTCACTTCTTCTAGGAATTGAGTAGGGAGATATTACTAGCAGAGTAGCACCCTTACCTTATTAAAATCTTAATCATAATTAACAATAGATTTGATCCCGGGCTCTAATGTTGATGCTGGGTTGGGTACTATTATATCATCAGCCTTGTTCCAGAGAACACACAAACTCACCTGCAGGTAGTCACAGCCAAGGTGTTCATGTGTATTATCATCATCACTGCTCATGTAATGAAGCAGGAAGAAAAATCTCTCACTGTCAAAGCTCATTACTTGTGAATCAGTTTCCAGGTGAGAATCACACTTACCTTCTACAGCTAAATTCCTATCTTTGTTTGGAAGATTACTTCCCTCTAGCAGAGCTGATGTTTATATTTACCCCCTTATAGGGCTTCCCTGGTGATTCAGATGCTAAAGAATCAGTCTACAATGTGGGAGACACAGGTCTGATGCCTGGGTCAGAAAGATCCCCTGGAAAAGGGAATGGCTACCCACCCTAGCATTCTTGCCTGAAGAATTCCAAGGACAGAGAAGCCTGGCAGGCTACAGCCCATGGGGTCACAAGAGTCGGACATGATTGAGCGGATAACTTCGTCTGCCCATTTACAGTAGGTATCAGGCTTACTTGATTTATTTATAATATTTCTTGAATAAAGGACTTGTGGTTCAAGAGTGAAAAATAAAGAAGATTCATCCTTAGGGAGCTTTCATGCAAGTAACAAGCTATAGAAAGAAAAAAGGAAATATATATAGAAGATATATATAAAGTGTGTGTATCCATATATATCCATATAATGCCATATGGTGCTAAATGCTGTGATGTAAAATAAATTCTTAAAGAGGATAGAGGATGTGGTGGGCGTTGCCATTTACCCTTCAGTGATCAGGAAACTCCAGTTTATTTGATAGGGACACATTTGAGCAAGACCTACAAGAAATAAGAAAGTTACTGATTCTGAAGTTTATGGAAGCACATTCCAATAGAGTAAAGAGCAAATGGACTATAGGAATGTGTGGTGTGTTCAAGGAGCAATGAAAAAGTGAGTGCATTGCATGTGATGGGTATTGTGGGAAGAGAATAAGTCACAGAAGTAACAGGGGCAGATTCATAAGAGGCCATCATGTAGGACTATCTCTCACTTTTGGTCTCCCTGGGATCCTTCCTACATTTATGACCAAGAATTCCTGCCTGTCTCTTCAACTTTTAGACTTCCAAGTTCTACCAGATCCTCTCAATAATTTAGGTTTCTGGACGTAAAAGTCATTTCTCATGTTTCTGTAGTTCTTGTCTTATTTTTGCTAGAATAGATATTCTTTTTTTTTTTCTTGCTTCACTATGCAGCATATCCCAAGCAGGGATCAAACAAACATGTATCCTCTGCATTGGAAGTGTGGAATCTTAACCACTGCACTGCCAGGAAAGAGCAATTTTTGCTAGATTAAATAAAATCTCTTTTAATATAAGTTTATTTATTTTAATTGGAGGCTAATTACTTTACAATATTGTATTGGTTTTGCCATACATCAACACGAATCTGCCACAGGTGTACATGTGTTCCCCATCCTGAACCTCCCTCCCACCTCCCTCCCCATATCATCCCTCTGGGTCATGCCAGTGCACCAGCCCTGAGCATCCCGCATCATGCATCAAACCTGGACTGGTGATTCATTTCACATATGATGATATACATGTTTAGTGCCATTCTCCCAAATCACCCTACCCTCTCCCTCTTCCACAGAGTCCAAAAGACTGTTCTATACATGTGTGTCTCTTTTGCTGTCTGTCATACAGGGTTACCATTACCATCTTTCTAAATTCCATATATATGCGTTAGTAAACTGTATGTTACTTTCCTGGTGGCTCAGATGGTAAAGCATCTTGCTTACAATGTGGGAGATCTGGATTCGATCCCTAGGTTGGGAAGGTCCTCTGGAGAAGGAAATGGCAACCCACTCCAGTACTCTTGCCTGGAAAATCCCTTGGATGGAGAAGCGTGGTGGGCTATAGTCCATGGGGTCACAAAGAGTCAAACGCGAATGAGCGACTTCACTTTTACTTTCAGTATACTGTATTGGTGTTTTTCGTTTTGGCTTACTTCACTCTGTATAATAGGTTCCAGTTTCATCTACATCATTAGAACTGATTCAAATGTATTCTTTTTAATGGCTGAGTAATATTCCATTGTGTATATGTACCACAGCTTTCTTATCCATTCATCTGCTGATGGACATCTAGGTTGCTTCCATGTCCTGGATATTATAAACAGTGCTGCGATGAACATTGGGGGTACACGTGTCTCTTTCAATTCTGGTTTCCTTGGTGTGTATGCCCAGCAGTGGGATTGCTGGGTCATAAGGCAGTTCTATTTCCAGTTTTTTAAGGAATCTTCACACTGTTCTCCATAGTGGCTGAACTAGTTTGGATTCCCACCAACAGTGTAAGGGGATTCCCTTTTCTCCACACCCTCTCCAGCCTTTATTGCTGTAGACTTTTGGATTGCAGCCATTCTGACTGGCGTGAAATGATACCTCATTGTGGTTTTGATTTGCATCTCTCTGATATTGAGTGATGTTGAGCATCTTTTCATGTGTTTGTTAGCCATCTGTATGCCTTCTTTGGAGAAATGTCTATTTAGTTCTTTGGCTCATTTTTTGATTGGATCGTTTATTTTTCTTGAATTGAGCTGCAGGAGTTGCTTGTATTTTTTTTGAGACTAATTCTAGGTCAGTTGCTTCATTTTCTATTATTGTCTCCCATTCTGAAGGCTGTCTTTTCACCTTGCTTATAGCTTCCTTTGTTGTGCAGAAGCTTTTAATTTTAATTAGGTCCCATTTGTTTACATTTGCTTTTATTTCCAATATTCTGGGAGGTGGGTCATAGAGGATCCTGCTGTGATTTATGTCAGAGAGTGTTTTGCCTATGTTCTCCTCTAGGAGTTTTATAGTTTCTGGTCTTATGTTTAGATCTTTAATCCATTTTCAGTTTATTTTTGTGTGTGGTGTTAGAAAGTGTTCTAGTTTCATTCTTTTACAAGTGGTTGACCAGTTTTCCCATCACCACTTGTTAAAGAGATTGTCTTTTTTCTTTTGTATATTCTTGTCTCCTTTGTCAAAGATAAAGTGCTCATAGGTGCACGAATTTATCTTTGGGCTTTCTATTTTGTTCCATTGATCTATATTTCTGTCTTTGTGCCAGTACCATACTGTCTTGATGACTGCAGTTTTGTAGTAGAGTCTGAAGTCAGGCAAGTTGATTCCTCCACTTCCATTCTTCTTTCTCAAGATTGTTTTGGCTATTCGTGGTTTTTTGTATTTCCATACAAATTGTGAAATTATTTGTTCTTGCTCTGTGAAAAACACCGTTGGTAGCTTGATAGGGACTGCATTGAATCTATAGATTGCTTTGGGTAGTACACTCATTTGCACTATATTGATTCTTCCAATCCATGAACATGGTGTATTTCTCCATCTTTTTCTATCCTTTTTGATTTCTTTCACCAGTGTTTTATAGTTTTCTGTATATAGGTCTTTTGTTTCTTTAGGTAGGTATAGTCCTAAATGTTTTATTCTTTTCATTGCAATGGTGAATGAATTGTTTCCTTAATTGTTCTTTCTATTTTCTCATTATTAGTGTATAGGAATGCAAAGGATTTCTGTGTGTTGATTTTATATCCCACAACTTTACTATATTCATTGATTAGCTCTAGTAATTTTCTGGTGGAGTCTTTAGGGTTTTCTATGTACAGGATCATGTCATCTGTAAACAGTGAGAACTTTACTTCTTCTTTTCCAATTTGGATTCCTTTTATTTCTTTTTCTGCTCTGATTGTTTTGGCCAAAACTTCCAAAACTATGTTGAATAGTAGCGGTGAGAGTGGGCACCCTTGTCTTGATCCTGACTTTAGGGGAAATGCTTTCAAATTTTCACCATTGAGGATAATGTTTGCTGTGGGTTTGCCATATATAGCTTTTATTATGTTGAGGTATGTTCTTTTTATTCCTGCTTTCTGGAGGGTTTTTTTTTTTTATCATAAATGGATATTGAATTTTGTCAAAGGCTTTCTCTGAATCTATTGAGATAATCATACGGCTTTCATTTTTCTATTTGTTAATGTGGTGAATTACATTGATTGATTTGCAGATATTGAAGAATCCTTACATCCTTGGGGTAAATATCACTTGGTCATGATATATGATCTTTTTAATGTGTTGTTGGATTCTGATTGCTAGAATTTTATTAAGGACTTTTGCATCTATGTTCATCAGTGATATTGGCCTGTAGTTTTCTTTTTTTGTGGCATCTTTCTCAGGTTTTGATATTAGGGTGATGGTTGCCTCATAGAATGAGTTTGGAAGTTTACCTTCCTCTGTAATTTTTTGAAGAGTTTGAGTAGGATAGGTGTTAGCTCTTCTCTAAATTTTTGGTAGAATTCAGCTGTGAAGCCGTCTGGATCTGGACTTTTGTTTGCTGGAAGATTTCTGATTATAGTTTCAATTTCTGTGTTTGTGATGGGTCTGTTAAGATTTTCTATTTCTTCCTGGTTCGGTTTTGGGAAGTTGTACTTTTCTAAGAATTTGTCCATTTCTTCTAAATTGTCCATTTTATTGCCATATAATTGCTGACAGTGTCTTATGATCCTTTGTATTTCTGTGTTGTCTGTTGTGATCTCTCCATTTTCATTTCTAATTTTATTGATTTGATTTTTCTCCCTTTGTTTCTTGATGAGTCTGGTTAATGGTTTGTCAATTTTATTTATCCTCTCAAAGAACCAGCCTTTGGCTTTGTTGATTTTTACTATGGTCTCTTTTGTTTCTTTTGCATTTATTTCTGCCTGCCCTGACTTTTAAGATTTCTTTCCTTCTACTAACCCTGGGGTTCTTCATTTCTTCCTTTTCTAGTTGCTTTAAGTGTAGAGTTAGGTTGTTTATTTGACTTTTTTCTTGTTTCTTGAAGTATGCGTTTGTTGCTATGAACCATCCCCTTAACACCGCTTTTACAGTGTCCCACAGGTTTTGGGTTGTTGTGGTTTCATTTTCATTCATTTCTATGCATATTTTGATTTCATTTTGGATTTCTTCTGTGATTTGTTGGTTATTCACCAGCATGTTTTTCAGCCTCCATATTTTGGAATTTTTAATAATTTTTCTCCTGTAATTGAGATCTAATCTTACTGCATTATGGTCAGAAAAAATGCTTGGAATGATTTCAATTTTTTTGAATTTACCATGGCTAGATTTATGGTCCAGGATGTGATCTCTCCTGGAGAAGGTTCCATGTGCACTTGAGAAAAAGGCAAAATGCACTGTTTGGGGGTGAAATGTCCTATAGACATCAATTCAGTCTAACTGGTCTATTGTATTATTTAAAATTTGTGTTTCCTTGTTAATTTTCTGTTTAGTTGATCTACCCATAGGTGTGAGTGGGGTATTAAAGTCTCACACTATTATTGTGTTATTGTTAATTTCCCCTTTCATACTTATTACCATTTGTCTTACATATTGCAGTGCTCCTATGTTGGGTGCATATGTATTTATAATTGTTATATCTTCTTCTTGGATTGATCCTTTAATCATTATGTAGTGTCCTTTTTTGTCTCTTTTCACAGCCTTTGTTTTAAAGTCTTTTTTACATGATATGAGTATTGATACTGCTTTCTTTTGTCTCTATTTGCATGGAATATCTTTTTCCAGCCCTTCAATTTCAGTCTGTATGTGTCCCTTGTTTCGAGGTGAGTCTCTTGTAGACAACATATATAGGGGTCTTGTTTTTGTATCCATTCAGCCAGTCTTTGTCTTTTGGTTGGGGCATTCAACCCATTTACATTTAAGGTAATTATTGATAAGTATGATCCCGTTGCCATTTACTTTATTGTTTTGGGTTCGAGTTTATACACCCTTTCTGTGTTTCCTGTCTAGAGAAGATCCTTTGGCATTTATTGATATGCTGGTTTGGTGGTGCTGAATTCTCTCAGCTTTTGCTTGTCTGTAAAGCTTTTGATTTCTCCTTCATATTTGAATGAGATCCTTGCTGGTTACAGTAATCTGGGCTGTAGGTTATTTTCTTTCATCACTTTAAGTATGTCCTTCCATTCCTTCCTGGCCTGAAGAGTTTCTATAGAAAGATCAGCTGTTATGCTTATGGGAATCCCATTGTGTGTTATTTGTTATTTTTCCCTTGCTGCTTTTAATATTTGTTCTTTGGGTTTGATCTTTGTTAATTTGCTTAATATGTGTCTTGGGGTGTTTCATCTTAGGTTTATCCTGTTTGGGACTCTCTGGGTTTCTTGGACTTGGGTGATTATTTCCTTCTCCATTTTAGGGAAGTTTTCAACTATTATCTCCTCAAGTATTTTCTCATGGTCTTTCTTTCTGTCTTCTTCTTCTGGGATTCTTATGATTCTAATGTTGGGGCATTTAACATTGTCCCAGATGTCTCTGAGATTGTCCTCATTTCTTTTAATTCATTTTTCTGTTTTCCTCTCTGTTTCATTTATTTTTACCGTTCTGTCTTCTACCTCACTTATCCTATCTTCTGCTTCCATTATTCTACTGTTGGTTCCCTCCAGAGTGTTTTTGATCTCATTTATTGCATTATTACTTATATATTGACTCTTTTTTAAATTTCTTCCAGGTTCTTGTTAAACCTTTTTTGCATCTTCTCAATCCTTGTCTCCAGGCTATTTATCTGTAATTCCTTTTTGGTTTCAAGATTTTGGATCATTCTCACTATCATTATTGAGAATTCTTTATCAGGTAGATTCCCTATCTCTTACTCTTTTGTTTGATTTGGTTGGCATTTATCCTGTTCCTTTACCTTCTGGGCATTCCTCTGTCTCTTCATCTTGTTTATATTGCTGAGTTTGGGGTGGCCTTTCTGTATTCTGGCAGTTTGTGGAGTTCTCTTTATTGTGGAGTTTCCTCACTGTAAGTGGGTTTGGACGGGTGGCTTGTCAAGGTTTCCTAGTTAGGGAAGCTTATGTTGATGCTCTGGTGGGTGCAGCTGGATTTCTTCTCTCTGGAGTGCAGTGAAGTGTCCAGTAATGAGTTATGAGATGTCAGTGGGTTTGGAGTGACTTTGGGCAACCTGTATATTGAAGCTCAAGGTTATATTCCTTTGTTGCTGGAGAATTTGCATGGTATTTCTTGTTCTGGAACTTGTTGTCCCTTGGATGGTGCTTGGTTTCAGTGTAGGTATGGAGGTGTTTGATGAGCTCCTATCGATTAATGTTCCCTGGAGTCAGGAGTTCTCTGGTGTTCTCAGGATTTGGACTTAAGCCTCCTGCCTCTGGTTTTCAGGCTTATTTTTACAGTACCCTCAAGACTTCCCCGTCTATACAGCACCATTGATAAAACTTCTAGGTTAAAGATGAAAAGTTTCTCCACATTGAGGGACACCCAGAGAGGTTCACAGAGTTACATGGAGAAGAGAAGAGGGAGGAGGTAGATAGAGGTGACCAGGATGAGACGAGGGAAAATCAAAAGAAGATAGAGCAAGCTAGCCAGTAATAATTTCCTTATGTTGGCTCCACAGTCTGGACTGCTCAGAGATGTTCACAGAGTTATACAGAGAAGAGAAGAGGGAGGAAGGAGACAGAGGTGACCAGGGGAATCAAAAGGAGAGAGACAGATCCAGCCAGTAATCAGTTCCCTAAGTGTTCCCCACAGTCTGGAACACACAAAGAGATTCACAGAGTTGGGTAGAGAAGAGAAGGGGGAGGGAGGAGATAGATGTGACCTGGTGGAGAAAACGGAGAGTCCAAAGCGGGGAGAGAGCAGTCAAGCCAGTAATCTCACTCCCAGGTAAAAGTGGGTACTGAAGATTGGGTTTTTAAACGTACAAAATTGATAACAAATACCAAAATGCAAAGATTAAAAATCTACAGTAGAGTTTGGATTTTCAAAAATACAATATTAAAGAAAAAAAAAACAAAGTCACAAAAATTATAATGTATATATGAAGTTTCCTTTAAAAAATAGGGTCTTTTTTTTGCAAAGTAATAATAGGTTACAAAAATGAAAATTAAAGAGCAATAAAAGACAAAATATTTTTTAATTAAATAATGATAATAGTAAAAATACATCTAGGACTTTCTCTGATGTTGTGGACATTTTCATTTCATTTCATTTTCAGATAGTTTCTTGATCCGGCTTATACTTCTCAAGATCTATAGGCCCTTTCCTATGTAGTTGGTACTAACTACAGGGTTTTAATCTATTGCACCTGTCACTTTCAAGGCGGTTCCCTTTTGTTTTAGCTTCTTCTGTTTGCTGGTCTCTTCAGTGTCTAATTTCCACCCTGAAACAAGAGGGCGGTTGTGGACACTTTTTTAGGCTCACTTGTTCAGTTGTGCTGTGGGGAAGGAAGAACACTGCAGACAAATAACACTGGCATGTGCTTGCAGTGTCTCAGCCACATTGTGTTTGCCCCCGCTCACGGAGTGTGTGCTTTCCCTGTCTACACTGCTTAGACTCCAGGTTACTCTGCTGGGAACTATCTGAGGCTGTCCCTGGGCTGCATGCATCTCCCAGGTCTAAGCCGCTCAGGTTCAGGTACTCGGGTAGTTAGTCCTCAGAGGCTCAGACTCAGTTGGGCCTGCATTTTGTGCCCTTCCTAGGTCCAAGCAGCTCAGGTGACCAGGTGTTTGGTGAGTGCAGTCATTGTAAATTATTGCCTCCCCTGTCCCTGCCGCTTGGTTTTCTGGGTGTACAACCAGTGCACCTTCTCAGGCAGATGTTGACCATCCAGAATCCCAAGAAGTCTTGGTTAGCAACGAAGCCTACTTGCAGTTTCATACAGGATGCCTCTCTGGGGCCACGATTGCCCCCTTCCAGCTCTGGCTGCCCTGGTCTGCCTGTCTCCGGTGGGGGATGGACCAGTCAGCAGCTGGCTAGCTCTGCTCAGTCCTTTGTTCTGTGAGCAGGCCTAGTATGTTTTAGGTTAGGGCTTTTCATGGGGTAGCTATCCCACAGTCTGGTTTGCTATCTCAAATTAGTTCCCTCAGGTTGCCCTTGGGGCATTCAGGCCCGGTCCTTACTCTAAGCAATGCAACCTGAGCCTCCCTGCCCAGCCACTGCTTGCTAAGGCGGATGCAGGCATCTGCACTGCTTCTCCACTGGGAGTTACTGTTGGGCACGTAATCTGTGGGTTTAAATTATTTATTTACTTTTCCTCCCAGGTATGTTGTCCTCTGTGTTTCCAAGGCTTGCCACAGACTCACCAGTGAGAGTGTTTCCTGGTGTTTGGAAACTTCTCTCTTTTTAAGACTCCCTTTCCGGGACGGATCTCCATCCCTACCTCTTTTGTCTCTCTTTTTATGTTTTGTATTTTTTTCTACCTCTTTTCGAAGACAATGGGCTGCTTTTCTAGGTGTCTGATGTCCTCTGCCGGCATTCAGAAATTGTTTTGTGGAACTTATTCAGCATTCAAATGTTCTTTTGATGAATTTGTAGGGGAGAAAGTGGTCTCCCCGTCCTATTCCTCCACCATCTTAGAACCACCCCTAAATAAAAACTTTTTAAGAAGAGAAATATGAGTACATAATAAAATCAGGAAAAGCACACACGTAGCTAGCTATGTAGATTAATTTTGTTAATCATTATGATACCACCCTAATGGCAGAAAGCGAAGAAGAACTAAAGACGCTTTTGATGAAGGTGAAAGAGGAGAGTGAAAAAACTGGCTTAAAATTCAGCATTCAAAAAACTAAAATCATGGCATATGCCATCACTTCATGGCAAATAGATGGTGAATAAGTGCAAGCAGTGACAGATTTTATTTTCTTGGGCTCCAAAATCACTGCAGACAGTAACTATAGCCACAAAATTAAAAGATGCTTGCTCCTTGGAAGAAAAGCTATGACAAATCTAGACAGCATATTTTAAAGCAGAGACATAACTTTGCTGACAAAGTTCAGTATGATCAAAGCTGTATGTTTGTATGATCAGTATTGTTTCTCCAGTAGTCACATATGAATGTAAGAGTTGGACCATAAAGAAAGCTAAACAATGAATAGTTGATGCTTTTGAACTGTGGTTCTGAAGAAGACTCTTGAAGGTCCCTTAGTCCTAATCCTAAAGGAAATCAACCCTGAATATTCGTTGGAAGGACTGAGGCTGAAATTTATACTTTGGTCACCTGATGTGACAAGCTGACTCTTTGGACAAGACCCTGATTCTAAGAAAGATTGAAGGCAGTAGGAGGAGGGGGCAACAGAGGATGAGATGGTCAGATGGTATCACTGACTCAATGGATATGAATTTGAGCAAACTCTGGGAAATAGTGAAAGAGAAGCCTGGCATGCTGCAATTCATGTGGTTGCAAGGAATTGGACATGACTTAGTGACTGAGCAACAGCAACAAATGCATTATGAGAAGTGAGAAAAAAATGTACACTCAAAAAGTATTTAAAGTAGAGAAACCAAGGAAGGAGACAAGAGAGAGAGAGAGTTGAGAGGGATTACTCTGAGGGTGTTTACTAAGGAATTAACAGAAACAATGAAAATCTTTCCCAGTATCAGTAATAACGCATTAGAAATTTGAAGATGATGACTAGGCAAAAGACAAGAATTGCAGAACAATATTGAGAAGCCAGTGTGACTGCCCAGTTATGTGATATTCTCTGGAAAAGCTGAGCACCCTGTGTCAGTGTTTTTAAAGGGCTATACAATATTGCTTGGAACGTAGGGACTATAAGGGTCATTTCTATTGCTTATAACATAATACATAAAAATGGCACTTATGGTCACTTAATCCCTTATCATTGTCCCTAATGCAATTTTGCACTTGAATGATCTTGAGAGAATAGCTGTTCTTTCCACTAGGGTATGATGCTTTCCTAATGAACACCTGTGCAAGATATAATAAATGATTCACTGAATTGCCAACACCAGAAATCAAATTCTGATCTATGAGAACTATTTCACAATCAACCAACCACTACTAAAATATGCACTGTTGCCTGTCTTGTGGAACTAAAATAAAACAGAAAGAGAAAGACAAACTGAATTTCTGTGATGTAATGAGAACTAAACATGAATATACAGCATAAGGAATGTACTTGCATTTTATATTTGTCCCTTCTTTGGTCATCATGATGATTTAAGGTAAAATTTGATATATAATTAAGCATAAATATTTATATAAATATATATTTTATTCATAGAAGTAGTAAAAGAAAGCCAAGATGCCATCAAAGTAGCCTTAGAAAATAATGCAAGCCATCTCCCACTTAAAAAAATGGTTTCTAACTTTGGATTTATGTAAAAATCACCTTCAGAATGTCTAAACAATACAGAGAATTTGCTTCCAGTTAATTGGCAGTTAGGGAAGAAGTATCTGAATTATGAACCATTATACCATTTTAATCTGATGCAAGTGGTACAGAAATTATACCTTGAGAAACAGAGCAGCAAAGAGCTATTTTAAAAATTTTATGATGTTATGCTTTATTATTTTATTTTAAATATATTTCATATATACATTAAATACTTCTATCTATACACACATGTACATATACCAATTATACTTTATAAAAATGAATGTAATTACATATACTCATGCATGATACCTGTCAAGAGAAAACTATAAACCTATGATGGTCTTTGTAGATTGGGATAGACCACAAATGCAGATGGGGACGGATCATCAACAGCTAAATGACTTACATGATGATTGGAAATATCTGGAAACAGAAGGAAGATGAATGAATGCATGACTGAGCAGAGATCTAGTGAATTCTTTTGTCATCACTGGCTAATCAGTGAAGAAGAGCAAAAAGTAAGAGGGAAATCTACAGCCTCTAACTCTCTGTGAGTGTAAAGGGACATAAGAATGATTGGTAGGCCATTTGAACTTCTTTAAAAGCACAGAGAAGAAGGGACTTCCCTGGTCGTCCAGTGGCTAAGACTCCATGTTCCCAATGCAGGGGGCCCAGGTTTGAATCCTGGTCAGGGAACTAGATCCTGTGTGCTGAAACTAAGACCTAGTGCAGCCAAACAAAGGAATATTGTTTAAAAGTATAGGGACTTCTCTGGTGGTCCATTGGTTAAGAATCTGCTTGCCAATGTGGGGGACAAAGATTTGCATTGATCCGGGAGAATTCCACATGCTGAGGGGCAACTAAGCCCATGTGCCACAACTACTGAAACCCATACCCTAGGGCCTGCCCATTCTCTACAACAAAAGAAGACACTGTAATGGGAAGTTCACACACTGCAACTAGAGAAAATCCATAAAGCAATAAACACCCACAGAAGCCAAAATTAAATAAATAATTTGTAAAAAATTATAGAGAAGGTTTATTGCATTTTAAATGGATAATAGAAAAAAAAGTCACGGTTGAATATCATAGTGACAAGTTACATCTCTCTTGCTGCTTCTAAGATTCTTTTTTTTTTTTTTTTTTNGGTCATTGAATTTTAAAATGTAATTATAATTATCTGACTGTGGAATTCTTGAGTTCTTCCTTCTTGGAGTTTTTCACTTTCTTGGAGGTTTATATTCATTTCTTTCATAAAATTTGGGATATTTTAAACAATTCTTCAAAAATATTGTCTGTCCTTTCTCCTTCTCTTCTTCTGAAACACCCACAGGGTATGTGTTGGTCTACTTGCTAATGTCCTTTGGGCATCTTTTCTATTGTTGCTCAGTAGTGTCCAACTCTTTGCGACCCCATGGAGTGCAACATGCCATGCTCCCTTGTCTTTCACTATCTCCTGGAGTTTGTGTAAGCTCATGTCCATTGAGTTGATGATACCATCCAACCATCTCATTCTCTGTCACCCCCTTCTTCTCCTGCTTTCAATCTTTCCAAGCACCAGGGTCTTTTCCATTGATTCAGTTCTTCCCATCAGGTGGCCAAGATATTGGAGCTTCAACATCTGCATCAGTCCTTCCAATGAATATACAAGTTTGATTTCCTTTAGGATTGACTGGCTTGAACTCCTTACAGTCCAAGGGACTCTTAAGAGTTTTCTCCAGCACCACAGTTCAAAAGTATCAATTCTTAGGTGCTCACCCTTCTTTATGGTCCAACTCTTACATCCATACATGACTACTGGAAGAACCACAGGTTTGAATATATGGAATTTTGCCATCAAAGTGATGTCTCTGATTTATAATAGAGATGTAGATTTGTCAGTTTTTCTTCTGAAAAGCAAGTGTCTTTTAATTTCTTGGTTGTAGTCACTGTCCACAGTGATTTTGGAGCATCTTAAGATTAATTGTTTTAAAGTCTTTGTATAGTATATCTTCTACCAAATTCTTTTCATTGACATTTTCTGTCGATTTATTTATTTTTTTTTATTTTCTGAATGGGCTGTATTTATCTCTTTTTATGACTTATGTCCTATCATTGAAAACCAGTTGTTGAAACCTAATGACATGTTAACTCTGGAAATCAAATACTTTTCTGTCCATAAGGTTCACTGTTTTAATTTAATTTAATTTTGATTGCTATAGTCTGCTTCTTTGCATCAGCCTAAGGTGTAAACTTAAAGGTCTTCTTGGGTCTTTTGTGTGCCTGCACATTTTCCTGGCCATGTGTGGTGACTTTCCTGTACATTAGTTGCTTTTGTATGAACCAGTCTTTAGTGCTTGGCTCCTAAAGGGGAAAAATGGGAAGGGGGAAAAAAAAGAAGAAGTTGGAAGAAAATGGGAACTGACCCTTTAAGTCCTCTAAAAGTCATTTAGCAATAGGATAAGTGGCTTTTGACAATGGAGGAAACCCAAATGTAATGAATACCACTACTTTGCTACCTTTCTGTGATTCAAAGCCACAACCAGCGATGAGAGCACAGATCACTGATATTTGACAGGGTGAATTTCATTTATCTTAACTCCAGTAAACTCTGTGCTCCTGCTCATGCATGCCCAGTTAAGTCAATTCTTTTTGGTTCCATGGACTGTTGCCCACCTGGCTCCTCTGTCCATGGATTTCCCAGGCAAGAATACTGGAGTGGGTTGCCATTTCCTATTCCAGGGGATATTCCCGACCCAGGGATTCAACCTGTCTCCAGCCTCTTCTACTTTGGCAGGTGGATTCTTTACCATTGTTTCACCTGGGAAGCCCAAAGTCTGCAGGTTTCTCCAAAATATGTGTATAGCTTTCTGCCAAGGTGTTAGGGGTGGAAGATGGGTAGTTACTACAGTACTAAGCGCTGAAACTGACCATAATTTACTTTCAAGTATTTCTCTTGAGAGTTACAGGACTTTAATAAACTTTAGAATCATTGAAGAAAATGACAGAGAAATCAGAAAATACTGAGAGACAAGTGAGAACAGAAATATGATGTATCAAAATAAATGGGATGCAGCAAAATTTGTTCTTAGAGGGAAATGCATAGCAATATATGTCTTTGTCAAGAAAGGAAAAAAAAAATTGCAAATAACTTTTCACTTAAAGCAACTGAAAAAAAAAAAAGCCCAAAGTTCAANGGAAATAATAAAGAAAGGAATAGAAATAAATAAAATACAAACTGAAAAAAAAAAGGAATGGAAGGGATCAATGAAATGAAAAAGTTGGTTCATTCAAAAGATAAACAAAAATCAATAAGTCATTAACTAGACTAGCAAAAAGAAAGAAAGGGCTCAAATACATAAAATTAGAAATGAAAGAGGAAAAGTCAAAGAAACTCCTACCTGTTGGTTTTAATCCCACTGAGATATTAAAGGTAAAATCTCTTACTATTTTTAGGGATGATTTATATTAGTGAGCATATTGCTTAGTTAATGTGCTACAGATAAAAAACTGCCTTTTGGCTTCTGTTTGTTATATTATGTGCTTTTCAAATTATAATACTTGCCATGGAAGTGAAAATGAACATATTAAAAATTTTGAAAAATATTGAGTGATAAAAATCTAAAAGAGTAAGATCTGATTAAAGAAATAAGCACTATTAATTTAGGGTTTTTTTTGTGTGTGTGTGCTTTCAATTGAGTTGAATTATAAAATGTGCAGTTTTAGACTAGAAGATACAGGTGAAGTTTCCATGACCCTCCCTAGTTTCCTTAGATAATGCTGATTTTCTGGTTTACAGTATTTCATCATTTTCAGCCAATTCATTACATAGGATGCAAAAATGTGAAATGATAACCATTCTTCAAGCTCTGCATATGTGTCAGTTCAGTTCGGTTCAGTCACTCGATCATGTCCTACTCTTTCTGTCCCCATGAATCAGAGCATGCAAGGCCTCCCTATCAATCACCAACCCAGAGTTCACTCAAAATCATGTCCATCAAGTCAGTGATGCCCTCCAACCATCTCATCCTCTGTCGTCCCCTTTTCCTCCTGCCCCCAATCCCTCCCAGCATCACAGTCTTTTCCAAAGAGTCAACTCTTCACATGAGGTGGCCAAAGTATTGGAGTTTCAGCCTCAGGCTCAGTCCTTCCAATGAACACCCAGGACTGATGTCCTTTAGGATGGACTGATTGGATCTCCTTGCAGTCCAAGGGACTCTCAAGAGTCTTCTCCAACACCACAGTTCAAAAGCATCAATTCTCCGGCACTCAGCTTTCTTCATGGTCCAACTCTCACATCCATACATGACTACTGGAAAAACCATAGCCTTGACTAGATGGACCTTTGTTGGCGAAGTAATATCTCTGCTTTTCAATATACTATCTAAGTTGGTCATAACTTTCTTTCTAAGGAGTAAGCTTCTTTTAATTTCATGGCTGCAATCACCATCTGCAGTGATTTTTGAACCCCCCAAAATAAAGTCTGACACTGTTTCCACTGTTTCCCCATCTATTTCCCATGAAGTGATGGGACCGGATGCCATGATCTTCTTTTTTTGAATGTTGAGCTTTAAGCCAACTTTTTCGCTCTCCTCTTTCATGTTCATCAAGAGGCTTTTTAGTTCCTCTTCACTTTCTGCCATAAGGGTGGTGTCATCTGCATATCTAAGGTTATTGATATTTCTCCCGGCAATCTTGATTCCAGCTTGTGTTTCTTCCAGCCCTGCAGTTTTCATGATGTACTCTGCATAGAAGTTAAATAAGCAGGGTGACAATATACAGCCTTGACATATTCCTTTTCCTATTTGGAACCAATCTGTTGTTCCATGTCTAGTTCTAACTGTTGCTTCCTGACCTGCATACAGATTTCTCAAGAGGCAGGTTAGGTGGTCTTGTATTCCCATCTCTTTCAGAATTTTCCACAGTTTATTGTGGTCCACGCAGTCAAAGGCTTTGGCATAGTCAATAAAGCAGAAATAGATGTTTTTCTGGAACTGTCTTGCTTTTTCAATGACCCAGCAGATGTTGGCAATTTGATCTCTGGTTCCTCTGCCTTTTCTAAAACCAGCTTGAACATCAGGAAGTTCATGGTTCACATATTGCTGAAGCCTGGCTTGAAGAATTTTGAGCATTACTTTACTACCGTGTGAGGTGAGTGCAATTGGGTGGTAGTTTGAGCATTCTTTGGCATTGCCTTTCTTTGGAATTGGAATGAAAACTGACCTTTTCCAGTCCTGTGGCCACTGCTGAGTTTTCCAAATTTTCTGGCATATTGTGTGCAAAAGTTTCACAGAATCATCTTTTAGGATTTGCAATAGCTCAACTGGAATTCCATTATGTTCACTAGCTTTGTTCATAGTGATGCTTTCTAAGGTCCACTTGACTTCACATTCCAGGATGTCTGGCATCGTGATTATCTAGGTCATGAAGCTCTGTTTTGTACAGTTCTTCTGTGTATTCTTGCCACCTCTTCTTAATATCTTCTGCTTCTGTTAGGTCCATACCATTTCTGTTCTTTATCGAACTCATCTTTGCATGAAATGTTCCCTTGGTATCTCTAATTTTGTGTAATTCTGCATATGTGTAATTCCCTTTTGAAATGTCCCATTCAATATGCTAAAATACATCTTCTTTGTTATAAGGTTTTTAATATTTTTTTGCTATATTTCCTTTCTATGCACATCTTTATTTTATATTCCTAATTGACTTTCACTTCTCTGGTAACTCATCTGTAAAGAATCCACCTGCAATGTAGGAGACCCCAGTTTGATATCTGGGTCAGGAGACCTTCTGGAGAAGGGATAGGCTACCAACTCCATTATTCTTGGGTTTCCCTGGTGGCTCAGATGATACAGAATCCACCTGCAATTCAGGAGACCTGGGTTTGATCCCTGGGATAGGAAGATCCCCTGGAGGAGGGCATGGCAACCCTCTCCAGTGTTCTTGCCTGATGAATCCTCATCAACAGAGGTTCCTGGTGGGCTACAGTCCATGGGGTCGCAAAGAGTCAGACTTGACTGAGTGACTGATTGTATGATGCTGCTATTTCATTTCTGTTTCTGAACATTTGATTATTCTGAGATTTCCATGACCCTAAAAATGAAGTTGTAAAGACTGAATAGCAGATATATCAATGAATAAGGCCACGGTCAAGGAGGATAGTCTATACAGAAAGATGAAAGTGTATAAGATGCTGGGTACATGCATTATATACTAAGATTACTTTAAACTGGATTAGCACCTAGTAGAGTGACTGCTTTATGAGGATATTCAAAATTATCTGTTTAATAAATAAATAATTGGAAGACTAGAGTTTAAATTTCTGGTATGACAGTTTTAAAGTCATATCTTGAAAGATAGGTAAGGAAGCAACCTTCAAAATCTGTCCTCTGACAACACTGTCACAGTGTCCACTCTCTAGAGAGTCCTTATAAGCTCACGCTGGGATAAATCAATGTTTCAGCTGATTTCCCTATTGACTCCCTGAAGTATTCTCAACACATACATGCAAGTCTTTCTAAAATATTAATCAGATTACACCACTCCTTTGTCCAGAATCTTGAAACGCCCATCTGTTTCCTTCAGAACAAAACCCATATTCCTTATAATGGCCTTCCATTCTGATTATACCTGTACCTGAACTATGACCTAATTTTTTCTACACATTACTGAGGTAATTTTACACCAACTACACCAGCCTCCCTGGAAACCAGTGCATCCTCTTCACCCTTTGGTAAACTCCATCACCTTTGTGAATCCTTGGTTCAAGTATTTTTCTCAGTAAGACATACTCTGATAATCTGTCATACTTTACATATTTTCCTTTCTTTCTTTTTTTTTTCCATATATATGGCATGTGTGATCTTAGTTCCTCAACCAGGGATTAGATTTCAAATTCATGCCCTCTGCAGTAGAATTGTGGAGCCTTAACCTCCAGGGAAGTCCCCATATATCTTAAGTTAGAATGTCTAATGTTTACTGTTGTATTCTCCTCCCATATACAAGCTCCATTAGGGCAAAGACTTTTTATGAGTTTAAAGTGTATGTTAACAGTGACAGAGACACAGGCTGTTCTCAACACTAGTTGAATAAATGAATGGTTAAAAAAGAGTTGGCATCAGTCAAATATGGATTTGGATAGAGACATTTTGATAAATTGATGAACTTAAAAACTTATATGTATTTTTGTGAGGTGTTAATAAAAGAGAAAAGTGATCAGTGTAGCAATTTATTTGAGTTGTTGAACTAGCATAATAGATATTTGTTGTTTGCCTCAACAACAACTATAATCCATCATTAATCAAAAGCACAATGATTTTTCTTCATGGCACTTGACTTTTCTTATATCCTCACCAATGTTTACATCACTCCAGTTCTAGGGCTTGTCTCTAGCCAATAAGTCAGTAAGCATAACCCACATTGATAGCCAGGCAACTGATTCATTTAACCAGTTAGAAACAACACATGTGATTGATCTATGTTGGAGCTTTAAAGATAGAGATGCACACTGTCTTCCCTAAGTTATGGTCATTGAGGACATAAGATCTATAGCTCCTATAAGCATTTACCATCATATAAGAGGTCGGCTTTTGAAAAATCTAAGTACAGAGATTGAGATTTCCTATGAAACCAAGCAAAAAATGGAACCTACATCTTTTTTATTTTAAAGGTGCATGAGAAAGATATTTCATTTTTTGTTTGAAACTATTTGATTTAAGATTGTGTCAAAGTGAAGAGGAACTAAAAAGCCTCTTGATGAAAGTGAAAGAGGAGAGTGAAACAGTTGGCTTAAAGCTCAACATTCAGAAAACGAAGATCATGGCATCCAGTCCAATCACTTCATCGGAAATAGATGGGGAAACAGTGGAAACAGTGTCAGACTTTATTTTGGGGGTTCAAAAATCACTGCAGATGGTGACTGCAGCCATGAAATTAAAAGATGCTTACTCCTTGGAAGAAAAGTTATGACCAACCAAGATAGCATATTCAAAAGCAGAGACATTACTCTGTCGACTAAGGTCCATCTAGTCAAGGCTTTGGTTTTTCCTGTAGTCATGTGTGGATGTGAGAGTTGGACTGTAAAGAAGGCAGAGCACCGAAGAATTGATGCTTTTGAACTATGTGTTGGAGAAGACTCTTGAGAGTCTCTTGGACTGCAAGGAGATCCAACCAGTCCATTCTGAAGAAGATCAGCCTTGGGATTTCTTTGGAAGGAATGATGCTAAAGCTGAAACTCCAGTACTTTGGCCACCTCATGAGAAGAGTTGACTCATTGGAAAAGACTTTGATGCTGGGAGGGATTTGGGGCAGGAGGAGAAAGCGATGACAGAGGATGAGATGGCTGGATGGCATCACTGACTCGATGGACATGAGTCTGAGTGAACTCCAGGAGTTGGTGATGGACAGGGAGGCCTGACGTGCTGCAAATCATGGGGTCTCAAAGAGTCGAACACGACTGAGTGACTGAACTGAACTGAACTGATGATGGGAAGCAGAACAGCTCTGGGAAGTTAGAGGAGCATATGTTGTAGGTTTTATGTTTAGTTAGTTTGGGTTTTTCCTTTTAGATAGGATACATCTGAGCTCTCTAGGCATAAGTGAATATGACAAAATAGAGAAAGGTTGAATGTATGGAAAATTAATGGAATTCTTAATGTTCTAGAATACACAAGGAAGCAATAACTGATGAAGGTGACAACATTGGGTCTGGCTTTAGATGGGAATAGAAATAACATTTTCAAAAATACTGGGAGAAACACAAATGAAAATTGATTAAGATAGTCAGTGGCATAAAAAGTGTCTACAATGACCTCATGTAATAGCAACAGGAAATTTAATGTTTTTAAATAAGGGAGGAATAAGGATAAAAATAATATTTACATACATGAAATTTGGGAAAGACATGTATTTAGGAAAGAATGGTACTTTAGAGAAACTAGTTTGGAAGCCAGGGGAATCATCCAGATATGAAAAAAGAGGATCAAAATTAGAGGGGAAAAGTAGAGAGAATGGAAAGGAAGGGGATGATAATAAAGATATCACTTTGGTCTGAGTCATTCATATCCTTTCTGGCCCTATTTTTATGATAAATTTTTCAAGCTCATTGAACAGAAACCAGGCCTGTCTATTGAGTTGTGCCTAGTGCCAGCACATTTTCTATGCTCAATAAATGCTAAACCATCATATCATTGAAGGAGGATATGAAATAAGGAAAAGATTCTATTTCAGAAAGAAACTAAGTATTAGTAGTACTATGAACTAACTCGTTATTTTGAATAATTTCCTTATTATTTTCTTCTTTTCTTTTCAGGTAAATAACATCTTCACTCATTAAATATATATTTAATGTTAGGAAGTTACCCTTCTAAGAGCCAGGGTGATTTTAACTAGGTCTCCAAAATCAATCTAGGAAATTAAACATACGAATGCTTTACACAGTTCTATGAAGTAGTGAATAATGCATTCAAAAGTGTAGACAGATGTTAAATTACATGGGCATTTGGAGTAGAAACAGTAATACTTTTGCCTGGAGTGCTTAAAAATGGGTTTTTGGAATAAGCAAGACATAAGCTAGCTAGAAATTGAAGGGTAGGATAGAATTTCAAGAGGGAAACATGTGAGTGTAGGGTGAAGCAGTTGAACATTTGAGGGTAATGGTGTAATAAAAGAATAGTAGTGAAAAATGCAATGAAAATTTTATGTCTAAAGTAGTGTAGTTTCACTGAAGTACGTTTTCTATGTAGAAGAATCATAGAAGCTAAGCCTGGGAAGATGGTTTTTTTTTGGTACCTTGAATTCAAGATTGAAGTATTTAACATTTTATTTGACACTAGAGATCCATTGAAGATTTTGAGAGGAAAAGCTATAAGGAAAATATGGTTTTAGGAAAATGAAATTGGTCATTATATTCAGGAAGGATAGGAGAAGGATAGATTAGATGCAGTGAAATCTCAGCTTTGTACTAGTCTGGACATGAAACAATAAGATTAAAGTAGACTGCAGACTTGATGAGAACTGATGTTAAGAAAACAAATATTCATTGAAAGGATTAATGCTGAAGCTGAAGTTCCAATACTTTGACCACATGATGTCAACAGCTGACTTATTGGAAAAGACCCTGAAGCTGAGAACGATTGAAGGTAAAAGGAGAAGGGGGCAGCAGAGGATACAATGGTTAAACAGCCTCACTGACTCAGTGAACATGAATTTAAGCAAACTCTGGGAGATAGTGGGTTTCCCTTGTGGCTCAGCTGGTAAAGAATCTGCCTGCAATGCAGGAGACCTGGGTTTGATCCCTAGGTTGGGAAGATCCCCTGGAGAAGGGAAAGGCTACCCACTCCAGTATTCTGTCCTGGAGAATTCCATGGAATGTATAGTCCATGGGGTCACAGTCAGACAGGACTGAGCAACTTTCACTCACTTTCCTGGAGACAGTGGGGGACACAGGAGCCTGGTATGCTGCAATCTATGAGGTCACAAAAAGTCAAACAAGACTTAGCAACTGAACAACATGAACTCTACAATTAACCTTTCATTTCTGTATCTTTAACCAATTAAAAATGGTTATTGACAATCAGTTATATATATATATTATTAAAAGGAGAGTAAACTCAAAGAAGTATTTTGCACTAATATTCAAGAAAAAGAAAGAAGAAGAATCAACTCTCAATACATACACAGATATGATTTTGAAACTTAGGAGATCAGTTTCACAAACAAGTAGACTTATTGACAAAAAATTACAAAACAAATTCCACAGGAACATAGAATGCAAATACTAAATCATCTCTGCAGTTTTTAGCACAATAATGAAGTGTGTGTGTGTGTGTGTGTGTGTGTGTGTGTGTGTGCGCGTGCGCTCAGATGTCTCTATTCTTTGCAATTCCATGGACTACAGCCTGTTAGACTCCTCTGTCTGTGGGATTTTCCAGGACAGAATACTGGAGCAGATTGCCATTTTCTCCTCCAAGGGATCATCCAGACATAGGGATGGAACCCATGTCTCTGGTGTCTCCTGCATT